>JAOTOM010002974.1:72500-126980 GCA_034440615.1 Ashinkailepas kermadecensis | reverse complement strand
AAACCAGAAAAAAAAATGTCATGAAACAGAACCGCTTTCGGCATATTCGCACGCTGAAAACGTTTTGGTTTTGCATGGTGAAGATCTCAAAATTTCTTCTTTCATCTAGTATATTTGTGGCTGCTAAGGGAGAGGAGGGAAAATCCCCACTCGGTTCGCTTATGCTTGTTGGCCGGAGGCCGGGCTGCTTACTAGCGTCTTTTTCGGTTCACAGGCGCGCGGGCGTATAAGAAAGGGGAGCCGCCTGTCTAGTCAGGTTCGACAACATCCGCAAGATCAGCGCTCTCCCAACGAATCAGCTAACCCGGCGGCCTTACAGACTGCAGTGGTCTTGAATTTTGTTTGCCTTGTGATCATAAATATAATTTATTTGCTTTCTTTGACTATGCGTAACCAGGACTCAGAAGACGAACTGTTGGTGAAACACGAACGATGATTGATAGTTGCACCTCATTTGAAGGCAACACACCTTGTGTGGATAGGGTGTGGCATTGCGCATTCACCAGATTGTTATACTGTACGCGTGAATTATGAATACTAAAAGTATATATAATGTGAAAATGTTACTACTTGCGGTAAACAACGGTCGCTAGACAAACCGATATCGATACGGTTAACACAATATATATATATATATATATATATATATATATATATGTACACAAATACTGTGTATTTCTGTACAAGCGGCACCCTGCTGAGCAGTAGCGGCGACAGCATTCGGTCAGCTCGGTGGGTGGCAATGAGTCCGTAGCGTCCAGTGGTAGAGCATTCATGGCATATTCCGGGATTGACGGTGACGGCCGCCCAGTCACCATGTATGTACCGTGGGTGGTCACAAAGGTGGGTTGATGCAATTTGAAACCAAGACGCGGTCCCGACGCCAGACTGCCGGCTGTCTTTCATGTTTCCATCCGAATATGCCGTCAGTACTTGTCTGTGCTATTCATGGCAGTACTGGGGAAGGAGAATGCCTTCCACATGAACAGAAGCACGTGGTGGAAAGTCACCTGTGTCGCATCGTAGTATGTAACGTATCAATGAATGTCAAGAAAGATCGATTTCATTTGCGGAATCAGCTGCAACAGTAAATACATACAGTGCACAAAGTATGTACAGAGGGTACGTAGTAGCAGTCCTATGCGTGGGTGGCGGGGTGCCAATCGTAATGAGACGGCGTATCTCTCATGCTGAGCTGTCGTTTAATTATCGGATCCATTTCACGGATGAAAGCTGCCTCTAGGATAATTTAGTTTTGGTACCCTGCGACATCGGTTCAATATGGTGGTATTCTTGATCATTATGGATCGGATAAGTTTCGTGTTGTGCATCGACATGGTGTGCTTTCGTCGTGCCCATCCTTGGTGGTGCAAAGATGCGTCTAGATAGGGTGGTGGCGGTGTATCCAATGTATGATGAGGCAGCCCGGGGCCACACCATGGGCTTAAGGACCCTTTATGTTGCACGAAAAACCCTCCTCGTCGGTCAGGGCCGCCTCCTGGCTCGGCTCGGGCTCTCCTCATCGACCCGAGGGCAGCTGCTCTGGACCACTCAATCAGCGTGAGCCAAAGCCGACCCAAGGGTGACGCACATCCTGAACCCGCTCCGTCGGCTCAGAGGTCCATGACCTACGATCAACCAACCGCCGCACTACAGTCGTCACGACCGGTCAAGATTCACTTAACGATCGGAAGAAAACAAGTTGTCCAGAAGTACTGAATTTGACATAGGCTTGACAATTAGTTTACCTTTAATGCAAATTATAACAACTCGTTGCCTGTTTCGCCGTCCACTTATTACGCATATCTGGACTTCACTTCCATTTTCGATCACCATGGTGTGGTACATGAAAAACAGTCACGTACGCTAAACGCGGTTGCATCTTTCGCCGTGGTAGATTGCACATACAAAAAACAGTCATATGCGATCGAGCGCATTCTTCGCTTCAGTCGGATGCGCTTATCCAATAGACGTTTCGCGGTATTATCATGCTGATATGTTAGGAGTCACCGCACGCTCTTGAATATCTGACGCAAATAGGAAGCCTCAGACGAACATTGAGACGAACATTGAGGTACATGTGACATTAATTTTCCGCCAAGTAGCTCAGCTTGCTCCTCAACAATGAGCGATTCAGATGCTTTACAACTCAATGAATGTACACAAAAGCTTTTCGAGGTTAGTACATACATGATCAATGTTTCACAAGCACATTATTCACGTAAACGGGCAAGCGCGCACGCACGAGCACAAGCGCGCACACGCACTGTATAGCACACAGTTGCGTTACACAGGCATTAATCAAAATATGCGTTACAATAATATTTTCACTTCATTTATGTCCACACACGATACTTATAACCATACATGAAGGTCGGGACCACCATTCTACCCAAATGTAACTTCGATGGCTTCACGCTTTGTTGATGAGTGGGTTGAGGACAAGACAAAACGGCTGCCATCAGGGCCATCAGTATGTGCGCAGACGGCGTAGAACGAACGAATGGCAAAGAGTGCGAAACTGATGCAGACAGGATGAGTGGTGGGGATTGGCTGGCGGGCAGGCTGGTGCCGGTGAAGCACGGACAGATGATATGGTTCTCGGGCGCTTGGCAAACGGACGGGCAGAGTAGATTGTCGTGACGGTTGGTGGGTGGGTTGAAGAAGTAGCGGGGTAGGTTATAGCAGCGGGTGGTGGACGGTTAAGGAGGAGGAAAAACTGCTGTAAGCACGGACTGGTAGGAGTGCAGATGGCGCATGATCGACGGAAACGGTCAAAGGATGATTCATTGATGGAAGGACAAGTCGCTTGACGTCATTGGTTGATCGTGGGACAGGTTGGATGGCGGCAGCGGTTGATGATACGGCAGGAGGGTTGGCGACAGAGGCTGGCGGGCAGGTAGGGGCCAGAGTTCCATGGCTGACACCAACGGCTACCAGATGGGTTGACGAGGCAGACTGGATGGCGGCAGCGGTTGTTGGTGAGACAGGAGAGTTGCCGACAGAGGCTGGCGGGCAGGTGGGGACCGGAGCAGGATCGGTGGCAGTCGCTGACGAAGAGGCCGAGTCGTCATCGCCTGGCTGGTTGATGTCGGCGCCGTCAGCTGAGGCCAAATCGTCATCTGATGATCCCGAAGTTGTGGCGGTGGCTGCCTGTCGGTGGCATCACTGGCACGAGATGTTGCCAAAGCTTCCAAGGTCGCGAATTCGTTGGAACCGTAGTCCCGCCTCTGAGAAACGAATACATACGTAAAGAGACTGTTGCAGCGGTGGACAACTTTTCAAAACACATTCAGAGCGTTGGTTGGTTGGTTATTGGAGTTTAGGGGCGCATCGACTGCGTCGGTCATACAGCGCCCGACATTCAAAGAGGCATTGGATACTGTGAATTTTGACGGCAATAGAAGATGCATATGTGGACTCCAACACCAAAAAGTGCATATGATTTGATATCTCGCTATATTGATGGATAATCTACCTGGTACCAACACTGGAACACACGACCTAACTTGAACGGAGAGGGGATTCAGCCGTACAGTCATCCGCTAATGATAGGTCGTGTAAATACTAATACAGCAGACAAATGACAAAGAAATATCAAAGGATAATGCGTAATAAAAATATACCAATACCACTTAAATGAGAATCGTAGGACGGTATGGTATCACACTTGTACCGAACTTCGTGGCATGTCATTCTGACTGACTTTTGTTTGCATTTCACTGTTTGACTGACGATGGTATGGGCGCTGCAATTATCTTGTTAGGATAAACACGTGTACACGCAAAGGAAGAATAAGACATTCTACTCGGAGTGGGCTGTTGGATTAAAACCCATAGTTTCATTAAGATTATTGATGCACCTTAGCAACTGCACCACTCGTCTATTCCACTTCGTCCATGCCACGCGGCCCTCAAATATCAGTGGAGTGATTGTACATCATCCCTGATTTAATGAATTTACTTCATGTAGACGTCTTGACCTAACCTGCACCTCCCCAAACTATCCTACCCTATCCTACCTAAAATTGAACCTGTTCAAGGTGCCGACATAAACACAAAAACAATCTTTGCTCATTAATGGGTGTTGGACACTCAGCAGCGCTGAAGACCAGGGCTAGAATGATAGCCTGTTGAAGCATTTTTCTTATTCAGAATACTATCCTCCCACCTTCCTCATTTAAAGGTTAAATGGAGCTGTTTGACAATTAGCTGCTCTGTGATAGAGTTCTCAAGATTCCCTGGAAAGTGCAGAGAGATCATGTCCCAGTTTTGAAAACAAGTATCCGATTAGACGAGCAAATCATTTTCCTTTTCACATCTAAGTTTAGTTTGTAGTTATTTGGGCTTTAGGGCGCATCAACTTCATTGGCCATGTAGCGCCCATTCTTCACATCTAGGATTGCGAAGTATAAATCGAACCCTGTTGCAGACTGATCGTGTTTTGTCCGTCGCACAATTGCAGCCAATTGAGGAGATATGGAAGCTGGATATTTGGTCACCCAAGTGCCAGGTTGACGAAATCTCCAGGCTGAAATAGTTCCCAGCGTGACCAAACCTCCAATCTGAAGTGTCAGGTTTGGTCCATCACGATCTCCTCAGTTTTGAGATAATTGCGTACATATGACTTCCCGTTTTGCGTGTTTTGAAAGATATCTAATTTGGGGATAACGATATCAACGATAACCATACAAACAGCTATTCTATAAACTGGCATTGTAAAACATAACATTGCACATCATAGGTAATCCATTCGCCCGGAATTGCGATGCGGGATGTTCGTTATCACGATGCCGGATCCCATTACGATGGGCAAAAGTATGATATCTATAGACGGGATACTTCGAAACGAGGCATGAAGACTTCCACAAACACGCACCAGTCACGTAGCGTCGCCAATCTCTCACGCCGATTGGTCGCGGGCGGAGAGTAGCGACAGGTGAGACTCGAACCCACAACCTTTCGATTGTGAGACGAGCATCTTACCCCTAGACCACTCGTCCCCTTTTGCAAGGATGTCGATTCAGTGTTCAGTAAGTGGTATATTACACCCTATTTCGCGAATAATTTATAACTGATGCAGAACACGTTTCAGCAGATGCAAGGAGTAACAGTGTTGTCATGTCTGGACCCAAAAGTTGCAAATCACCAGCTGGAGTTACACTCCGAGTAACAACCATTAACAACGTTTGTATGTCACTAAGGTCTGTTTTCGTGTTGTCGCTGTCCGCATGGGACCAAGGACTTACCGATGACAATTCAGAAGGCGATGGAAGAAATTCTGAAGCAGTGCAGGTGCAGGTACCCGGGAAATGTCCTCGTCTGTGCGGTGACTAGGAGCGATTGGAAGATTTTCTAACTCGTCTGCGGGAACACAGGGTAACACTAAACATGGAAAATACACGCTGAAACAGACGGCTGCGGACTTCCTTGGGTTTACCGTGTCCTCAGCGGGAGTCTCGGTGAGCCCAGAGCGGGCTAGGGCGTTAGGACATTAGGCGTCAGGACGAAAGAGCTCCAGTCACTACTGGGCTGTTGGGGTTCTGCTCTCGTTTCGTGCCTGGATACAGCACCCTCATGGAACCACCGAGGAGGATGCTGCTTAAGGAGGCGATGCCGTTCAAGTGGATAGAGGAGCTCGCGGCAGTGCTGAAAGGGAGACGTGCTGTACCAGGCAGTCGCGGAGTCACCATTTACGACCCTCAGCTTCCACAGTCATAACTTTGGATGCAAGCGATGTGGGCCTGGGTGGGGTGCTGTCTCAGCCTAACTCAGAGGAAGAGAGGGTGGTAGCATTCACGTTGCGTACGCTAAACCAAGCCCAGAGGCGCTGCAGTATGACAGAGAGGCGCTGGCGGTTGTGTGGACAGTGGCGAAATGGAGGAAGTATCTCTGGAATCAGCAGTTGTCTGCGACTTGATCATGTGGCATTGCAGACACCGCTGACGTCACCGGGTGTCGCCCAAGCTGCCATGAGGATAACAAAGTGGTCAGACTGGCTCATGGAGTACTCGTTCACAGTTTAGCGTGTGAAGGGAGGTGTACGTCCTGCAGATGGGTTGTCACGACTGCCGGAATCGGCAGAAGTGGTGGAGGACAAATACAAATGTATCGCTACAGTAAGAGACCGTCCGGCAGCAATGGATGAAGAGTTGGTGGCGGCTATAAGTGAAGATCGTGTTGCGTGATCAGGTATCGCGTCCGTGGTCTCGTAGGCCGAGCGACTGCTCGCCTGACCTTCAGCTATTCTTCCACCTCAGGGATCAACTCACTGTGCAGAGGTATGGATGTGCGCGGCGATTGCCTAATCGTTCCAGAAAGTCTGCTTCGCTCAGACTGCCCAGCCTGGCACATCAGTGGCACCAGAGCATCGTCAGATGCGAGCAGCGCCTGCAGGAGCTATATTGGTGGTCTGGCATTGATCGAGATGGTGGAGGCAAGAGCTGTGAAGTCTGCGCCACTGTGTATGGATGAGACGGCGGTACTTCGACATACTCCAATGCATTCAGTGCCTTTACCAGCGGCAGCCTGGAACAAGATAGGGCTGGACTTTATTGGACCTATGGATGCAGCCCACGCTCAGCGATATGCCGTGGTCCTGGCATCCGACTTCTCCCAAGTAGGTAGACGCTGGATTTCGCTCGGAGTCAAACTGTCACGCGTGTATTGAATTTATCGAGGTCTTGGCGTCACGCAAAGTATACCCCAGGGAATTGCTGTTCGACAACGGCACGTACAACATATACATTTTTTCTCAGAAATTACCTGCAGAGTGTGGGTGTAAGTCATATCCGGGCCCCACGCTACCAACAGGGAGCATCTGGGACAGTAGAACGGTGCAATCGCGCCGTGAAGGCGACGTTGCAGGCAGCTGACCAACGAGGGCTTGACCGCCGGGCGTGTCGGCAGCGGCTCCTGCAACAGAGCATGAACATTCAAAACGCCGACTGGTACTGGTACCAGCACTGGGACCAGCACGGATATGGCGCAGCTGCACCACAGGAGGCAAATCTGCACAGGGTTGCACGGCATGGTGGCCAGTCTAGCTACTCCAAGAGAGACGTCCTCTCTGGCGCTGAGGCGACGCGCTGCGGACAGTCAAGGAAGCAGGAGTATACTGACACAATATGTCACAAACAGGTGCCCCACTTCCGTTTCTGAGAATGGATCCGATACAAACCGAAAAATAGTATTTCTTGAAATGCCATATGACTTAAAATAAAATAGACACAGCAAATTCTCCTTCTGGTGATACTTTGAAAAATCACACATCAGAAGTGACAGTTCTTTAAAATCGCGCCACCTAATAGTGGCAAGGGAGCTCCATCGGTGTTAAAATAATGGTTTTTCTTCCAGGTGTCAGATGTTGAAATGAGCACAATAGAATGTTGAAAATCTGCATGGAATTAATTTCAATGAGAAAATGTGTATGCCCTGGAAAGTATTATTTGAGCCAACAGGGTGCTGTGGCTACACCCATGTTTGTTTTGAGATACAAAACAAAAAAGCAAACATTTGCAAGGCATGTCATTTTAGTCTTGTGATTTGAGTCTTTAGTCATTTGAGTCTTATGACTAAAATGCAAGTTATGAACAAATGATTTAAACATGTATCCGATACATATACTTCCGATACTTCGTGTATACTATGCCATGACACAAAGTAGAGAGTAAAAACACAGCATAATTATTCATGCTTAGCATTACAATTGTCAAATTATCAGCTGCCAGTCAATAAAGAATGAGGGGTACTGAAGTTATTTACAAAAAACCAATGAAAATAACTACAAGTAAGTATTATTGATGTGAAAGGATACTTACCTGTGTCTAATGAAATCAGAGAATTATATATATACATACATACATACATACATGAATATAAGTATATATGTATATATATATATATATATATATATATATATATATATATATATATATATATATATATATATAAGCCTGGTCCAAACATACATGGTGATTTTAAAAGTTTCAAGGAAGTGCGCTTCACAAGTTTATTTTTATTCCACTATATGTGCCTGTATTGTGTGCCAAATTTTGGACGATGTCATGCATATTTAAAGGTCGCGCAAAATCTCATCTTTGGTTTCTCTCTTTTGCAGATGGCCTCCTCAGCACCGAGTACGCTAAGTGGACCAGAATGGTGGTTATTATGGAGTGCCCTTGAGTTTTTCTCAACTGCACGGCTTCCAACGCGAGGTGACGTACTTCGCATGTCACAATTCTTTCACCTGAAGCAGAAATTGCTTTTCCCGGAAAGCTTCAAGAAGACCCGTGAAGCCTGCTGTGCCATCTGGACGAGGGCAGGGATCCCTACCCTGCGGTTGGATTCCTGTGTGAGGAAGTTCATGGAGAGTTCATGCGGGAATACCTCAACCCGAAGTCTGCGGGTTCTTTGAATGTCGTTAACGATGCAGCAGAAGGAGCTGTTTCTCTCATCCACACCTTCAACAAATCGCTGACCAAGGATGAAGAGCAGAAACAATACCTACTCTGCCTCGTGGCTAATCACCGGCGCCGCCTCCCTGCTCCGACCAAGGGGGGACTGATGAAAGAGGGTAGATGCTGAATTGTAGAGGGACAGGTTGAAGTCCGACCTCATTTAGTCATTCAAGTTGGCACGATGAAGCATTATTATTTATTAAGGTTATTTTGTTTTCATAGAAAATAGGAGCTATGCTATGCGAGAGAAGAACAAAAATTAGCATCCCTTCAGTTTCTCATCTGTCGGAAAAAGACACCTTTTTACGCGACCCCTAAAATTAAACGATAATTCCTGAAAATTGGTCTATATGTTATTTATGAACAGTGTAACAAAATAAAACTTGTGGAGCTAACAATTTTTCAACTTTCCTTTTTGGACCAGGCTAATATGTATATATGTATATATATATATATATATATATATATATATATATATATATATATATATATATATATATATATATAATCATATATATATATCATATATATATTCATATATATATTCATATATATATTCATATATATGTTCATATATATGTTCATATATATGTTCATATATATGTTCATATATATGTTCATATATATGTTCATATATATGTTCATATATATATTCATATATATATTCATATATATATTAATATATATATTCATATGTATATTCATATGTATATTCATATGTATATTCATATATATATATATTCATATATATATTCATATATATATATTCATATATATATTCATATATATATTCATATATATATTCATATATATATTCATATATATATTCTATATATATTCATATATATATCATATATATATATCATATATATATCATATATATATCATATATATATATATATATATAAATATATAAAAAAAAATATATATATAATTTTAATATATAATCTATTATATATATATATATATATATATATATATAGTGCACACAATCATATGGCTCCTGAGTCTGATACCAGTGAGTCGGATCTGAATTGATACAAATATATGTCAGTCTGTTTGAGTTGCAAGCCAAGTCATACTTTGTGGGCTCCGAGTCTGAATTGAGCCAATCAAATAATTTTGACCTGCTCTGAATCATGAGTTGAATCAGGTACACTTCAACTTAGGCTTACTTACCTAGGTGCCTAGGTAAATTTGCAGTATAAGGCATCATTTTTTAGTTTTGGGAATTTTTATTTGGTATACCATGTTTATGAATGTGGCTAAAATGGTGGGACCAATTATTTTCTGTGCGAATGCTTACTTTTCAGTTTGCTAGCAAAATAATCCAAAAAGGCAGTGTTGAGTTAGGTAACATAGCATAAAAAGAAATGTTAAACAAATAAAACACAAATGGAACATAACCTAACTTAGAACAAACTAGCAAAACTTTGGAGAACAAGAAATAAAATAAAAAAAATTAAAATACCAAGCAAGTTATGTTCTGGTAATTCTCAACATGAAAAAAACTAACTCAGCCTTGCTTAACCCAAGCTGTTTGAAAGAAAAAAATCCTTTTTTAAAGAACCCTGGATTCTTTGACAACACATTCAACCACTAGGTCATATAGCGTCTCCAGCCTCTCACTGATAGGTTGCCTATGGATTCAGTAATGCTGCGGGTGGCAAGATTTGAACCAACAATCTTGGGATCGAAAGTCTGATACTCCACCAACCGAGCTACTGTGGCCAAAATTAGAGTTTTTTTTCATTATTTTTGGTAAACTTTCAGTTATTATTGTGCTATAAGGTGGTAGGAAGAAAAGTTTTGACACACATTTCCTCCATAAAGCAAACAAATGTGTCAGGTTTGGCTAGGTTAGGCTGGTTTACATTTTTTTAATTGGGAAGTGTTTCAATTTTTTTTAATTCACACATAAAATAAATCCTATCATCATCACATTCATAAACATGGTAATCCAAAGATAAATAAAAAAACAAGCAAAAACACCCTATAAAACAAATTCACATGTGCCCAGGTACCTAGGTGCCTAGATAGGTAGGTATCTAGGTACCCAGGTACCAGGTACCTGGGTGCCTAGATACCTACCCAGGTGCCTAGGTACGTACCTGGGTGCCCAGGTATGTACCTGGGTGCCTAGGTACGTACATGGGTGCCTAGGCACCTACCTGGGTGCCTATGTACATACCTGTGTGCCTAGGTATGTACCCAGTTGCCCAGGTACCTACCCAGGTGCCTATGTACCTACCTGGATGCCTAGGTAGCTACCCGGGTGCCTAGGTACCTACCTGGGTGCCTATGTACCTACCTGGGTGCCTAGGTACCTACATGGGTGCCTAGGTACCTATGTACCTACCTGGGTGCCTAGGTACCTACCTGGGTGCCTAGGCACCTACCTGGTGCCTAGGTACCTACCTGGGTGCCTCGGCACCTACCTGTGTGCCTAGATACCCACCCATGTGCCTAGGTACCTACACCGGGTGCCTATGGACATACCATAGTGCCTAAGGATCTACTCGGGTGCCTAGGGACCTACCTGGGTGCCTAGGAACCTACCTGGGTGCCTAGGAATCTACCCGGCTACCTAGGAACATACCCGGGTGCCTAGGAACCTACCCGGATGGCTAGGAATCTACCCGGATGCCTAGGAACCTACCCGGGTGCCTAGGAACCTACCTGGGTGCCTAGGAACCAACCCGGCTACCTAGAAACCTACCCGGGTGCCTAGGAACCTAACCAGGTGCCTAGGTACCTACCTTCCTAGGTACGAAGTTGGTGCGTTCTTTGATATCTGGTTTCACATTGGTACATTTACCTATATAGGTAGGTAGGTACCTAAAAAAGCACAAACTGAGAACAACTGCGAGCTACACCAACCTACTCACCTGCATCTACCGAATCCGACTGGAACAACCACAAAACTGCGGATTGAGAAACGTGACAGCGAGTACCCGCGGCCGGCCGTATTTACTTATGCAAGAAAAGCCACGGCGGCCACGGCTATGAAAATACTAAGAGAGAGAGGATAACACCCACCTCTTTCACGTCCTCATTTCCGGTCACACTGTATGTATCTCCGTAGGCAAGTTTAGTAATTATACCTACTAAAGTTCCGGAAGTTTAGTAAACATTCCTACTAAACTCACTTCCCCTCTTAGTAAATATACCTACGAAACCTTTTCGAGGATGTGTTGAACCGAATGTGCCGCATACAGGCAATAAATATCGCACTGTTCAAATATACAACTGGACATGGATGCACCGTTTTGATGACGTCACAAACAGACGGTCATACGACCGATACGACCCAAGGTTATAGAACACCAAGGCTATAAAATAGACTAAGGCTATAGACACAAAGGCTATAAAACAGAAGGATACGACCAATTCGCCCATCGGGAAACCGGACGGTTTTGCAACATTACATAGGACTCAGTGCAGCGTGAAACCGCCATGAAACCATCGCAGTGGCTTCAGATCAGCAGGACCTCTTCTAATAGATCCAGGGATCATATTCTGGCTGTATTTCCATATGGGGATCACGAAAAGTACATGACGGCAGCAAGTAAAAGAGGCGGTTATACCACATTATGCATATGCTAGGGCAGTAAGAAACGACCATGAAACCATCGCAGTGGATCCAGATCATCAGGACTTCTTCCAATATATCCAGTGATCATATTCTGAAGGTATTCCCACATGGGGATCACGAAAAGTGCATGACGGCAGAACGTGAAACAGAAGGTTATATCACATTCTGTATACGTTAGCACAGCGTGAAACCACCATGAAACAATCGCAGTGGGTCCAGATAATCATGACTTCTTTCAATATATACAGGGATCATATTCTGGCGGTAGATAGGTAGGGATACCAAAAGATTCCAAAGATACCAAAAAGTGCACGACGGCACGAAGGAACTGAAATGTGTTACACAATTATGTATGAAGGTATATATATATATATATATATATATATATATATATATATATATATATATATATATATCCTCCCTCTCCTACCTTCTCAACGCTCCTCCCCACCGATCCCGGACCTCCCCGGCCCACCGCCCCCTCTACCTCAATGATCACCACTCCTTCACACCCCACTCCACCCAGGACCTGGCCTCCTCCCACACCCACTTCACTTCAGACCTGGCCCTTATCCACATCCCCTTCACCCACGACCCGGCCTCCTCCTACACCCTTTCCACCGCGGGCCCGGCTTCCCACATCCACCCAACCGAGGAATGTGCTTCCTTCCCTACCCACCCCATCTCAGACCCGGCCCATGTCCACCACCATCCCACTATCCACCCCGCATAATCCCTCCTCCAACACACATCAGACCCAGACCCGGTCCACATCGCATCCCCCACCGGTACCCACCCATCCCCAACGGGACCTGGCCATACCCCTTCGCGCCACCGCCTCCAACCGGCCAGGGCCCACCTCGCCACTCTGAAGCCTTCCCTCCACTGCCTCCCCCAAGGCATCGGCCCCTACCACACCCATCCGGCCCGCCCAAACCAAGGCCTAGAACCAAGGCCACCACAACATCCACCCAGACCACCCGCAAGTCCACGGCCACCACCTCCTGCCAAACCGAACCTCCCACCACCCCACCCACCCAAACCCACTTCACAATCTCGTCTGAGGCCAGCACTCAGACTGAACCTACCATTCCTTCAAAGCCCGTCGAACCCACAACTCCAGACCAACGAATCCCACCCGAACCCACCGCGCCTCCCAAGCGCAAATCACGCCGCCACTCTACCCAATCACCTCCCAGGACCCGTGCGACCAGGTCCAGGCTACCACCCTTGCCTGGGTCACCTCCCAACCCTCTCTTCGTTCACCGGTTCAACCTTTCTCCACAACTCGACACCGACACCACCCAAGTATAGGAACACCAACAGTCACTAAGCGCGTTCGGCAATGGGACTTTTTCTGCAGTGGAACACTTCCTTCCAGGCAAGTTCATAGAATTCAAATCTGAATTCTTGCAACAAAACCATTACTAGCTGCGTTCCAAGAAACTCACTTTCGAGATTCTGACTCCACTTGGAACAAAATCCATATTACACTTGGCACGTCGAGAACATAAACGGCTAACATAGGAAATGGGGCGCCGCCATACTCATTGCAAACAGCATACATCATCGTCGAGTAACGTTAATTACTCCCCTGAATTGCGTAGCAGTTCAAGGAGGATCGGACAGTTGCATTGACTTAACGTGCTGCTCTCAACGACTTATCTCACTATTTGACTGGTCAGTTTTAGACGTTTGAACGAGTCACTTGAAAAGAGCGGACTGGGCTAAATTCAAGGAACAGGTGGACCTCAACCTAGCAACTTCACAGACCAGTAAGATCGAGACAATCCTAAGAGCCATCAGCTCAGCAGCACGAGACTCAGTCCCAAAAAAAATAACAAACCTAGAGAAAAGGCATCTACGCCATGGTGGACCCCGGACTGTCAAAGGGCAATCGCCGCACGGCGTCGTGCCCACAAACAATTCAAAAGATGCATGTGGGAAGCACACCTATCATCATACAGATAATCTAAAAAACACTACCGGTACGCAATTCGAACAGCACGACAAAACTGTTGGCAGTCTTTTTCCTCTCAATTCAATAGGTTCACCCCTACCGGCAGAATCTGGGACCTGATGAAGCGTTTCAACCTGAAACGCCCACCACCAGGCCCCTTCCCCCAGCTGACGGTGAAAGGACAGCACATCACTGACCCACAACAAGTCGTAAACCACTTTAAACTACACTACGCCAGCGTATCTGGCAACAGCAACTACGACACCACAATAGTAAGCAATCTAGACGCCCTTGCCTCGAAAGCAAATTTTAGCTCTAGCAATAGAGAAATATACAATCAGTCGTTTACTATGCACGAATTACACCTTGTCCTCAGCAAGTGTGGAAACACGTCGGTTGGGCCGGACGACATCCATTACCAGTTTCTTAAACGACTAAGCAAAAACTCTCTAACGTACCTACTTGCGGCCATAAATGAACTGTACGAAAGCGACACGTTTCCCGCATCCTGGCCAGAGAGCGTAGTCATTCCATTGCCAAAGCCGCACAAAGATCACTCCACCCCAAAAGGTTATAGACCCATCTCACTTACTAGCTGTGCTAGCAAGTTAGTCGAACGCATGGTCAACACACGATTGAGGAAATTTCTGGAACACAACGACCTGCTGGACGAATTTCAGTGCGGCTTCCAGCGTCAAAAATCAACTACAGACAATCTCATTAGATTAGTGCATGGCATAAAAAGTGGTCTACGCATCAAACGCACAACAGTAGCTGCCTACTTGGACATCACTGCCGCATTCGACCGAGTACACAAATCCGCACTGACACACAAACTCCACAAGATAGGCCTACGCGGACACATGGCACACTTCATTCTCAACTTCCTTAGAGACCGGACATACTTGCTGACGACATACTTGCTGACCACACTGACACTTCACTTCAATACTCACTTTTCGCGGACGACATAGCCATTTGGACAACATCACAATGCTTCCCTAAAGCTGAAAAAAAAAACATTCAAGCAGGACTAGACCACATTGCAAAGTGGTGCAGAACTTGGGGCTTCACCCCGTCCGCAGAAAAATCGGCCACCGTCACATATGGTCGTCTCCGCCCCACGCCCAAAACTCTACTTCAAAATCGATGGCAAAGCCATCGAACAGGTAAAATGCTTCAAGTTCTTAGGAGTGCATTTAGACGAAAAACTCAGTTTCAACACCGACATCACCACCATCTCGAAACGATGCGCGAAGCGCGTCAACATACTACGTGCACTTGCAGGCACAGACTGGGACGTAGACAGGAAAACACTACTGCGACTGTACACATCAATCATACGACCCATCCTAGAATACATCAGCACCATTTTTGCCACCATTTCAGAAAGTCAGAGCCGAAATTTAGAAATCATCCAAAACAGCTGCACCAGAGCAGCCACAGGTGCCCTCAGCACCACACCGATAGCCAGTCTTCTAGTAGACTCAAACACGCCCCCACTCCACGTCAGGACACAACAGCTGTGCCGCTACCACATCAAAATCAAATCCATTAAAAATCATCCGGCACAGCGCTGCTTTACGCCTGACAGATACGACAAGAGCCGATTTGCGCGCAAACTTCCACCATATAGCATTCAAATTGCCACGGCTCACTCAGATCTTAACTTCGCAATGCCATCCACTGCAACTCGACCGCCCACTAGGCCATTCTGGACTTTCAGTCAACCAAAGGTCGAGTACTTGCTCTCGGAGAATAAATCCACTATCACATCGGCGGAAATTCTTGGCTTTCGCCGTTCAAGTTCGCCGATGACAACAATCACAAATCACTCGTATTCACGGATGGGTCGAAACATGAGGCAAAGGTAGGCATCGGCATCACTGGACCAGGTCTCAGAATTTCCAAGCGTCTACCGGATAACTTCTCCATCTACTCCGCTGAAGCAATGGCAATTCTGGCCGCTATCACCATTCTCATGAGGCGTAAAGCTAGAAACGTAGTAATTTGCTCAGACTCCAAATCTGTCCTCCAGTCAATTAGCAACACCCACGGCTGTCCACATCACTTCATTGATGGAATCCAACAACTCGTGGCCCATAACGTAAACATGAACTTTTCCTTCCTCTGGATTCCGGGCCACGCCAACATCCCAGGTAACGAAGAAGCCGACCGGCTCGCAAAGCAAGTCTTAGCATTGAACACTTACCCTAGTGTCGAAAATTCGGTAGACAATTGCAAAGCACTCCTACAACGCAACATTCGCCAACATCAACAGAACACATGGACACAACACAACTCAACACAACACAAATCCAACCACACCCACGCAATCAAACCAACAGTAGGCACATGGCACACATCAAATCAATCCCACCGACAAAAAGAGGTCATCCTCACTAGACTTAGAACTGGATGCACAAAACTAACACAGCCTCAATTAGAGGGTAACCAATATACAACACCGCACTGTGGCACCTGCAACACCACGCTAATCATAGGCCACATCCTGCTAGACTGTAGTAGCTTTAGCTCTCAAATACAACCACTTAAGGCATTCTGCCAAAAAGAGGGCATCACCCTATCGTTTCCATCGCTTCTCGGTGACAAGCACCCATAACTCCTTCAATTGCTATTTGAATACCTGTATGCCACAAAACTAGCAGGAACACTAGGCACCACATCACCAACAATCACATGAACTCGCAATGCATGACCGCGAAACACTCGTAGGAAACACGTAAATAGCCATCCCCGCATGGCGTCGGACGTACATGAGCCGATTTGCTTCGCAATTAGAAATAAATGGTTACCTAGCGGTGCCCGTCGGAACAGATGAGCCGACTTGCTTTAGGAAAACATAAAAATAAAAATAAAAATAAAAATTAGCATAACGTAAAACGACTACCCAGAGGAGCCATCGGACGTAGATGAGCCGATTTGCCTTGCAACTCATAAAGTAAACGGCTACCCAGAGGTACAGCGGACATAGAAGATGTCCATGATATTAGCAACGCATTCGCATTCGCATTCAGCATCCTATTCGCATACTCTCCGAATTCGTTCATTTTTTCAGGTTATGATCTTTGTCGCTTGCAAAAGTAAGGCAAACAACGATTCTTCAGTAGGACGCGCGGTTCAAATCTGCAGAGGTCCAGAGAGGTCACTCGGGTCCAAAACGGTGTACCGCATAAAATTCGAAGTATTTCACTTAGCCGAATGATTTAAACGCCTAGATGTCCGCTGTCCATCAAAGATGCAGCACATCGAATTACGTGAACTTCAATGTCACAGTTTGACCTCAGGTCACCGAAGTTGGTTTTACTCATGCACTGTATCTATTTACGGGGCACCGAATAAAATCATGGTGACACATTGGATATACCTGATTTTTGCAGGTCATAGTCTACATAGCACGTACATAGAGCACATCGATCAAAATGACCCATTATGGCCACTGATTCATCACCGTTCGCCAAAAAAGCCCCAAAAATGCAACTATACCAAATTCTTGTGTACCCGATAATTTCCGCAAAAAAATGTACCTGGCACGACGAAAGAACACCCAGACATTGGCTATGGCCAATGGACGCAGCACATTGAAGCATCTGGCCTACAATCTCATAGTTTCACCTATATTCGCAAAATACTGTTTTGACCATGCATTATTGCCATCTACGGGGTACCTGATAATACTTTCCTAAATACATTCATCGGATGGACATTAGCGGCAAAAAATATCCCATCGGACAAGAAAGCAGCACATCCAAGCATATCACCTAATCAGTGTATTGGAGTTGAAGTAAATTAAAGGAATGACTCCATTCCGACTATTTTTTCCCAAATGAGGAGTGACTCCAATTCCGACTCCTCTTCCTCACACAGTGGAATGACTCCAAATTCCGGGTCATGCCAAAAAGGAGTTAAAATCCGACTCCTAATTCCTCTTTGATAAGACAGCCCTAATTCCGGGTGAAAAAAGAGTAAAATCAAATTCCTTAATTCCTTTTTCATTTCGTCCTTTTTAATTTTATACACAGCCCAGCATGTTTAATATATGTATAACGCCGGATGATTTGCTCGCCATATCCTGGTCAGAAATCCGAAGAAACAACTACCAGGTGCAAGGCGATGTGTCCGGTTACCAGGTCTGTCCCAGGAGTCTCGCCGTGGTGTCGTGTCTCTCATATGTAACAAATCCCATAGTTGGCGAGGACCGGCTCGGCCGCCGCCCTCGCTCTTAAGGATTTGGTGCCGTCCCCGGGTTCACGATTAATTGGTGGGGGCGAACGGTCTAGGGCCAGGTCTGGCCCCTCAAATGAAGTTGCCGCCGGACAGGGCCCCGACTCGCTGTCTCAAGCCGCCACCAGTCCAGTGCTCTTGGCGCAGCTGTTGTTTTTGTGTCCGGCGTGAAAAAAAATCATGGTTTTAATCACAACCAGGGGCGCAGCCACGGGGATGGCCAAGGGACATTGGCCCCTCCCTTACGGCCGATAGTTTACCATTTTGCCATTGAAACTGCCCATCATCCAAAGTTGGCCTCCTCCTTCGGCACTAATAGCTGGCCCCCTCCTTCAGAAAATCCTGGCTGCATCTCTGATCACAATGCACAACGATATAATAACTATAAAGTGACCCAAAATATACAAACCATTCTAGAAACCACCTGGCGTGTATTCGGTTACGCAGACGGACACATGACGTTTTACCGGGTACTACACTTCACAAACACCAGTCGTTCCAGCATAGCGGGCTTTAGCCGATTTCTGCTGGCACGGCAGATGTCGCCAGCTGTTGAGAACAGACGCTCGGCCGGCGCACTCGAGGCCGGTAGGGCGAAGATTGCCCTGGCAGCCTCTGACAGTTTGGGGTAGACATCACGCCTATCTTTCCAGAACGACAAAGGGTCACGTGCCGTCCAGCCGCTCCGCCTCTCTTACATATCGGTCCATCTCGTCGTCCACCTGGTCATTGCGGCACGTGGTCATCGGTGTGCTCTTACGCTTTCGTTTCAAGTATGAGAACAGGTCAGGGCCCCTCTCGTTCTGATCTGTGTTCGCCACTTCTTCGTCTTCGCATGTCGAGGGCGAGGCAGTCTCCACCACCTTCAGCACCTTCTTCACAGTCCGCTTGCGCACGCTCCTGATTTGAGTCTCCTCATCACTGTCCAGCCAAGTGCACCCAAAATTTGGGTCCAAAAAGGCCGCCGATACCAGCAAAGGATCGTCCATCAGACCGTCAAACCTCTTGTGTACGCTCTGACTGAGCGCCTTCACTGTCTTCTTCGTTGACACTACACTGTCTTCCAATTCACTGAGGACACCATGCATGCCTTTGATGGCTGGTATGACTTTACTGCTGGTACAGACGTCGGCTTCGAACAGTGCGGTGGCCTCCTGGAATGGCTCCAGAATTGAAATGATCTCACCTATCATGTCCAGCTCATGCTTCGTCATCTTGATGTTGCCCTTCGTGCATGCCTGCAATCTGTTTTGGATCGACGGATGTTTGGTGACGACAGAGTGGAATTTCTTAAGCATTTTCCACTGAGCATTCCAGCGGGTCGCATTTGCGACATTAAACCGTGTTCCGGATTCTGCCAGGAGTTCAGCGTCTGAGACGCTGTGCCTGGTGGATGAGACGATTTTGGACGCCTTCCTGATGACGTTATCCACCACCGAGTCCACTTCCCGCTTCAGGCCGTCCTTCACACACAGTTGTAGCGTGTGACATGCACAACCCGACTGCAGTGTGACGTCCTTCAGAGCCATCTGGAGGTCGCCATCACAGTACAGACCGGACACATCGTGATCCTCGTGGTTGGTCGGCTCTAGCTCGTCCCAATCATCCCCAATGTTGGAGTCAAAGCCTGGCACGGTCTGCGCAAATTCCTTCAGCATGTTCGATGCGTTGTCTGTTACTACCCGGTTCACCTTTCCCTCCAGTTCCCACTCAGCGATTAGCTCAGAGTACTCGGTCCAAATTTTGTCGCTCGTGTGCAAACCGTGGATCACTCTGCATGCCAAATATAACGTTTTGGCCACGAAGTCCGGCGTCACTACACTGGCCGTCAACCCCATGTACGCTGTCAATGTGCGGCTTGTCCATATATCCATGGTCAGACCCACGGAATCAACAGACCTAAGCACTGCACTGATTTCCCTTTTGATCTTGTCAACTCGTCTTGGTATGAGTGTGTCTGTCATCTTCTCATATGACGGTACTTTGTATGCTGGGGCAGCGACCTGTAACAAAGCAATTGTAGGCCGTCAAACAATGCCTTTGTATAGTGGAATTTAAAAAAGTACTGGTTTGATCCATTTTCGGCGTCAAAATTTAACCTGAAAGGAAATTTAATGACCAAAGTTCAGAAATGTTGAAAATGTAAAAAAAAAAATTTACACTTATTTTTTATAACATTTTTGGAAGCCCAAACTAGCTATGCCCCAGCTTTTGGCCCTAACCGCCATATTATATAGCCATGTTTCCAGCCGCGGCGTATTCCGGGGGGCAAGGGTCGCAACTGCCCCCCGGTCGAAAAGTCCCGGGGGCGAACCGATGCATTTTGCCCACCGGGATCTCCTATTTTTCCCCTCCCAGTTTCCCCAACCACAGCATGTTGTCAGCCTTAATTTTTGCATCGGAAACTGTGAAATTTTCTCAGGAAGGATAAGCTGTAACAATTTGGCAGCATACGTACTGCGGTCAAAACGACATGAAATTTCGGCGGGCACACACATCTGCGATTGAACATAGTGTCAAATTTTATCGCTCGCATTTCGCAACCTGCCGACACCCCCCCCTTTCACCACACTCAGATCTGCTTTGGCCCCCACTCTAAATTGGAATCCGCCGCGGCTGATAGTTTCTCTAACTGTTATTGTGCTAAGTGTCAGAACAGTGCAAGTGTGGTGGGATATGGAGTCTACCAGATCTCAGGCAATATTTAGCCTACTTTCATATATATATATATATCTAAAACACACCTCTACAAACAGTTCGTACCAAAACGTGCCTAGTGTTATATACAGCAAATTTTCTTTTAACACGCGCACGTCCGGCGGTCCGCGCCAACTTCGCCGGTCCGGGGGGGGGGGCAGATGTCTGCCCCCTAAGATCTCCAGAACTATGTTAGGTAGCGACAAATAGAAAACGGCGTTGGATAGCTTGTGACACGCTCTATCGAAAGTATTTCGGTCATTTTTCCGCTCTGACCAATATTAAGGGCACCAGAGGTCAAAGAAGGTCAAATGGGCTACTACGGGATGGGGTGGTTTTTGGCGAATAACATTTGAGTAAATAAAGATAGAGCAATGAAACCTACACCATTGTGATTGTCTCGTTGAGACGCTTTGAATGATATATCACATGACCCAGTTAGATACACATTTGACCTTGACCTCTGGTCAAGGTCAAATGTTGACCTAACTAGGTCATGTTGCATATCATTCGACGCGTCCCGATCAGACAATCATAATGGAAGTAGAATCGTGTTTCTACCTCAATTCTGTCAAAAGTTATTGAGGGAAATGCTTACGTGACCCTAATTGGTCTTTGGTGACCTAGTCAAGGTCACCGGTCTAAACATTGAGTTCGATGGTTGAAAGTGACCCAAAACTCAGTGACATGGGCAATATAAATCAAATTTGACCACTTTCTGCGAAATTATACAAGTTTTGTTTTCCTCCATAGGTTTATATTGGGGTGGCCACAATTCTGACCTGACCTTAGGTCACTGATAATACAATTATATGGTATTACGATTGTAGTCCCTGATGACCTTATGACACCCTATAAGTTTCATCTTGATCGGACCAACACTGTGACAGTGGCAACACCTGGAACTCCGAGGGATGTTGGGTCACTTCGCCTGACCTGGTAACCTGACCTGAGATGACCCAGGGGCAAAAATTTCTGAGGATATGCGGAAAAGACTGATGAGCAGCCATACGAGGTTTGGCGTTGCTAATCAAGTTAGTATGGCGGAAAATTAGGAAAACCCGAAGGGGGGGCAGATATCTGCCCCCCCGGGCGTGCGCGTGTTAAATAAATACTTTACCAATACTGTTTTTCAATGCGTAATTCGCGTTTTTTTTGGCAGTTAACAAGCATGGCTAGAAAACTGAGTCCTAAATAGAAATTGTGTATTTTAGGGCACATCAACGCTCATCCATATTCGTGAAGAAAAAAAAACTCCACTAGGGCCCATACGAAGCTTCAAGAATGCAAACCTTCCATGAAACACATCAAACCAGGGCCTCCGCTAAGATGTTAAGTGGGGGAAAATCCTCCCAAGTGTCACGAAATTCCCCAATGTAACTGGAAATCCCCCCGTGAAAGGGGTTTTCAAGTGAGAGAAAAATATGCTGGTGATATATCATAGTAGGACGCGAAAAGTTAGAGTGCCCCCCCCCCGGAAGCTGAAGCTGGTTAAGAGCATGGTCACCTGTTAGACAAATGACATCCTGGCCCTTCAGAAAACTTACATATATTAGATACACCGGGGTGAAAACCCCCCGTGAAAATTTAAAAATCCTTATAGGACGCCCTGCATCCAACCCATGACCCATGATCAGACATGTACCAGGATGAGAATCGTACAAAAAAGATCAAGGTCGCAAAATATATAGACATACTTTTTAAAAGATCCAAGATCCCTCGACGAGTTAAAAAGATCCCAGATCTCAGAAGATCCTTCGAGATACACAAATTATCCAGGAGCCCAAAAATCGACAATAAAGGGATCGATGGATCCGATCCCGGCTTTTTATTCTGGTATATGTCTGCCCATGCCTTACCTGGAGCAGGTTCTTGAAAGCGGATGATGTGACCTGAGTTATTGGCAGCTGGTCACAGCAGATAAGTGTGACGATGGCTTCGTCTAACTGCGCTTCCTTGGAACATTTTGTGCGCTCCGGCTGCGGCGCCCTTTTATCATTCAACTTTTCATGGGCCGCCAGCTGAGATGTATGTTTTCGGCGCAGATGACGCTTACAATGGGGTCTGAAAGCTACGATTTGGCCACCAGGGCGGCGCTGTACGCAATGGTCACCCGACGAGGAGGCGTCGGCCATCTTTGCTGTGCATTTTGCGTGGGGTTGCCGGGAGTCGGTGTTGGCATGTGGCTTTTATTAGGGTTGCAAGTCATTTAGGCCAAGGATTTCGGAAATATTGTGTTGAAGAAAGGTTGTGGGGGGGGGGGGGTGCAAAGGGTGCCCATGAACATGGGAGGCTGGGCCAGGCCTCATATGCCTGGCTTCAAGCAGCCAGACTGGTAGCACTGGCTTGCAGAGGTACAGTTACAGGTCCCCCTAGTGCAGTGGTTCCCAACCGGGGAGAAATTTCTCCCTGGGTGGAAATTTCGGTATTTCAGGGGGAAATTTTGATGGGGTCAATTACGCATTTGTCTCATTGACGTAAGTGATGTCTTGAGTGACATACAAATATAACTTCAGTTTTTTAGGGGGGAAACGGCAGGTTTGGCCAGAGGCGAAAGGGGAAATGGACCAAAAAGGTTGGGAACCACCGCTCTAGTGGATGTGCAGGTTCCCTGAGAAGTTCCGGTATTCATTTAGCAGGCATCACACATTGGGTGGGGCTGAAACCTAACCCGGCCTGACGAAACCTGATCTAAAGCCTACCCTAAACCCCTTAATCTGTACGATAATTTTCCCAAGATGGGGCACAATTTCACAAGTGTCAGACCCCCCACCCAAGATTGGCACATGGAATACCTGTGGGTCACACCAGACATTGCTCCCCCCCAAGACCGGAACATGGAATACTAGCAGGCCTCATCAAACATCACTTTCCACCCCGCCTACTCCAGGAAGGACATTCTTGGCTGGTATCCTAGCACAGCATGGGCCCCCTCTCTATGAGGTCACACTCCCCCCCTTGACAGCTTTCTGGATCCACTCCTGTGTACAGGACCCACAAGAGATGTGGGCCCCTGGGAGTCAGTGCCCCAAGCAGTGCAGGCTCCCTGAGAGGTGGGTGTGGGCCCCTAATGGGGCCCATATGAACAACTACCTTGGTAAGGTACCTAGCTCTAGGTGACCAGATACCCACTGCCCAACCTAACCTGCAATGCAATTTTGGTGAAATTAATTTGACTGAACATAACTTATGGGTGGAACTCAAATTATTAGTTTCAAATTAAGTAGGCTAACAATCCAATCTTAGCATGTTAGGTATTAGCCATGACAAATTCCTGGCTATGGATTGGGGGTGGGGGGTGCAGATTGAGTCAATTTCTCACCCTTGGTGTGGATTGGTGCATATTTTCACTGTGGGCTGATGTGCCCCAGTGAACCTTGTGCCATACTTTACAGTCTGGATAATAGATAGGTACTTACCTTGGTACCTAATGTGCCTAGGTACCTTACCAGTGCTTTCCTAAATGGTTCCCACTACGTCTTTTACAGAAAGGCAGTCAAACAATAGTTGTTTTTCAAATCAATTTTCTGCCTTCTTACCTTGCAGTCTGCTGGAAACCTGATAGATGGATCACGTTTATGGCAGCCGGGAACCGCACATGCACCCATACTTCTGGCTTGCTTCTCCTAATTTCTAGCGCACTAATGGTAAATATTCCAGCAAACTAGACGTGTCTGAAGTACATTCAACATAATTAAATACGCGCAAACAACATACGCTGCTTACAAAATGTACAATAGGCTTTTTAAATATACAGATTCTGCCCTCCCTAACCCACAAAACATAGCGCTTTAGGTTCGCCAAAGAAGGCTGGGTGACCATTGACTCTCAGCGCCATCTACATCTTTATCAACTTTCAAACCCCATTGGAACTCACTGATATCTTCCCTCGGATAGTGGCATGGCACAATTTGCAGGTATAGGTGACGATTTCGCCCTCCACATGCCGTCCGGTGAAGAAAGCATCCAATACTGATACTGATGGCGTCAGGGCAGAACTTGGGCCGCCACCCGCTTCATTTACACCCTAGGTTACGGCCGAAGGAAGGCAGGGATCAGGATCGTCCACATGGACATCTTCAGAGTCTGAGGCTGTCTAAAAAAAGGCGTCCAAAGGGCCGGTCTTCTTCCCGTAGCCAGACATCTTCACACACCACACACAAATCCTGCACTGTCTCGCCCTCGCCGCTGTCATGCACGCGCACGCCACCCGCACGCCACTACTGGTTGCCATGACAACAGCGGCATCTGGCGCCCTCGTGCGCTCGCGCAGAGCCGGAAAATCCGAACGTCGGTGGTGACCGGAAGTGTATTTGGTACGAACCAGTGATTCCCACGCCAGCATAATAGCCAAAACGGGTTTTCGCGCCCTAAAGTCCCAATAATAATAATAATGATTCCCAAGCCAGGGGTACCACATTAGGGATGGTGGGGCCGTTTGCAGTGGGATCGCGAGCTGCTGTCAAGTTGAATTTGACACAAAGTGTATACGCCAACTAAGCAGCCGCGGCGGAATCTCGTTTGGCCAGGGGACAAAATTCATTTTAGACTCAATGTTTACCATGCAACATATCACTGTCCAGTGATACCGTGCTCCTGTACCGGCGCACGTACGCACGCCGGGTCCAAACCTTGTCTTCAATTTCAGACGTGTCAGGGTCGGGTCAAGCCTGGTTCCATAAATGTTACCAAATTGATGCCTCTGCCACACATTTAAACACTACCGATAACCAATTATTATGCGCAGTAAATGGGGAAAAATGTACCTGGAATTGGCATGAAATTTAACTCCTTAATTCCAATTCCTTTGCTAAAATAGGAGTCACTCCAATTCCTGCTGGACGATCCTGGAGTGACTCCAACTCCAACTCCTCTGAGCAAAAATGGCGGAGTCATTCCGGAGTCATTCCAACTCCAACAACTCCAACTCCAATACAATGATGATCACCTTCAAGATCACCATTTGACCTCAAGTCAACGAAGACTTTAACATTACACCCTATGGGAATATCACGGTGTACCGAATACAGTTTTCCTGAATACATTTATCGGATGGATATTAGCGTCGAATAATCGCCCACCGAACAAGGAAGCAGCACATCCGAGCATGTGACCGTCAGCGCCAGCGTTTGACCTCAGATCAGGTTTTATGAAATTCAGAAAAAGAAAGTATTCCACTTGGGTACCGTATGTGGGCCAAACGAAGCATTGAATGTAGACTATCTCAACACTGATGCATGCAGTAGCAACACAAGAAGCAGCACACCGCGTGACCTGACCTCTATCGATGACGCATTTCATCAGGTAGCACTAGCATCCCATTCAACAACGCATTCAGAAACGAATTCACCAATGTCCTCCGATTCGTTTGAAAATGTGACACAACCTTCGCAAACATACCCATCCGTACATGCATCCCGAAAAGATTTTCTGCTACGACGAACCATTTCAACTTCAGAGGCGAAAAGGTCAGACAGGTCAAATCTGGGGTACCGCATAATCTGCCGGAAATTTCACTTATTGGAATGATTCAAACGCTTGTGCCACCGCTATCACGGTGGCATGCAGCACACCAAGTCAACTGGTTACTCGAGGTCACTATTTGACCTCAGGTCAACGAAGACTTTAACATTACACCCTGCGGGAAAATCACGGTGTACCGAATACAATTTTCCTGAATACATTTATCGGATAGGTATTAGCGTCGAGTAATCGCCCACCGAGCAAGGACGCAGCACATCCGAGCATGTGCCCGTCAGCACCAGCGTTTGACCTCAGGTCAGGTTTTATGAAATTCAGAAAAAGAAAGTAGTCCGCTTGGGTACCGTATGTGGGCCAAACGAAGCATTGAATGTAGACTATCTCAACACTGATGCATGCACTAGCAACACAAGAAGCAGCACACTGCGTGATCTGACCTCTATCGATGACGCATTTCATCAGGTAGCACTAGCATCCCATTCAACAACGCATTCAGAAATGAATTCACGAATGTCCTCCGATTCGTCTGAAAATGTGACACAACCTTCGCAGACATACCGGTACATGCATTCCGAAACGATTTTCTGCTACGACGAAAAATTTCGCCTTTAGAGGCGAAAAGGTCAGCCAGGTCAAAATTGGGATACCGCATAACTTCCCGGATAATTCACTTATTGGAATGATTCAAACGCTTGTGCCACCACTATCACGGTGGCATGCAGCACACCAAGTCAACTGGTCAATCGAGGTCACCATTTGACCTCAGGTCAACGAAGACTTTAAAATTACACCCTATGGGAATATCACGGTGTACCGAATACAATTTTCCTGAATGCATTTATCGGATGGATTTTAGCGTCGAATAATCGCCCAACGAACAAGGACGCAGCACATCCGAGCATGTGACCGTCAGCGCCAGCGTTTGACTTCAGGTCATGTTTTATGAAAGTTGGAAAAGGAAAGTAGTCCACATGGGTACCGTATGTGGGCCAAACGAAGCATTCAATGTAGACTATCTGAACACTGATGCATGCACTAGTAATACAAGAAGCAGCACACTGCTTATCTACGGATATATCTGCGAAGGTTGCGTCAATTTTTCAGACGAATCGGAGGACATTGGTGAAATGGTTTCTGAATGCGTTGTTGAATGAGATGCTAGTGCTACCTGATGAAATGCGTCATCGATAGCGGTCAGATCACGCAATGTGCTGCTTCTTGTGTTGCTAGTGAATGCATCAGTGTTCAGATAGTCTACATTGAATGCTTCGTTTGGCCCACATTCGGTACCCATGTGGACTACTTTCTTTTTCTAAATTTCATCAAACCTGACCTGAGGTCAAACGCTGGTGCTGACGGTCACATGATCGGATGTGTTGCGTTCTTGTTCGGTGGGCGATTATTCGACGCTAATATCCATTCGATAAATGAATTCAGGAAAATTGTATTCGGTACACCGTGATATTCCCATAGGGTGTAATGTTAAAGTCTTCGTTGACCTGAGGTCAAATGGTGAACTTGAAGGTGACATACTTGGATGTGCTGCTTTCTTGTCCGATGGGATATTTTTTTGGCGCTAATGTCCATCCGATGAATGTGCTTAGGAAGGTATGATCAGGTACCCCGCAGATGGCAATAATGCATGGTCAAAACAGTATTTTGCGAATATAGGTGAAACTATGAGATTGTAGGCCAGATGCTTCAATGTGCGGCATCCATGGGTCATAACCAATGTCTGGGTGTTTTTTTCGTCGTTCCAGGTAAAATTTTGCGGAAATTATCGGGTACACAAGATTTGGTATAGTTGCATTTTGGGGGCTTTTTGGCGAACGGTGATGAATCAGTGGCCATAATGGGTCATTTTGATCGATGTGCTCTATGTACGTGCTATGTAGACTATGACCTGCAAAAATCAGGTGTATCCAATGTGTCACCATGATTTTATTCGGTACCCCGTAAATAGATATAGTGCACGAGTTAAACCAACTTCGGTGACCTGAGGTCCAACTGTGACATTAAAGTTCACGTAATTCGATGTGCTGCATCTGTGATGGACAGCGGACATCTAGGCGTTGGAATTATTCGGCTAAGTGAAATACTTCGAATTTTATGCGGTACACCCTTTTTGACCCGAGTGACCTCTCTGGACCTTTAGAGATCGAACCGCTCGTCCTACTGCAGAATCGTTGTTTGCCTTACTTTTGCAAGCGACAAAGATCATATCGTGAAAAAATGAACGAATTCGGAGAGTATGCGAATAGGATGCTGAATGCGAATGCGAATGCGTTGCTAATATCATGACTGCCAATATCATGACATGGTAATATCATACCAGGCAAAATCAACTTCTCGCCACTCTCAAAACACCCCCACCCCCACGCAAGCTACGAATTATTTTATGGAGGAGTAAAGTAAAACTAAACCATTTAAACATCAGGGAGCTTTCCCAACCCAGACCCTCGCCTTCAGCACCTAAAATCACACAAACTAAAGTAAAATTCCTTAACGTAAATGTCTACTTGCCTGCACCTTGATCGCAGACGCTCACTTTATAGACAAACATGTAACGTACTCGCTTTAAAGGCGGCGCAAATGACCTTTATGGTCCGGCACGCCCAAAAAATAACCCTCCCCCTATATATATATATATATATATATATATATATATATATATATATATATATATATATATATATATATATATATATATATATACCTATTTACCTACCGAGATACCATGTTGATGCGTTCTTTGATATCTAGTTTCACATTCGTGCACGTCTTACCTATATAGGTACCTAAAGCGCAAACTGAGAACAATGGCGATAACTGCACCAAGGGGAGTTGTCCAGCCCTCACCGACCCCGACTGGCACAACCACAAGACTGCGGGTTAAAAAAAAAACAGGACAGCGAGTGCCCGCGGCCCACCACCTTTACTTACGCAAGAAAAGCCACGGGTATCCAAATGCTAACAGAAAAAAATCCACCTCTTTCTCCTCCTCATTTCCGGTCACACTGCATATATCTCCATAGACAACTTTAGTAAATGCCTACTAAACTTCTGGAAGTTTAGTGAATATTCCTACTAAACTTATTTCCCTTCTTAGTAAATATACCAACGAAACTCTCCCGAGGGTGTGTTGATTCAGTGCGCATGCGAACCATCTTGCAAGTGCTGTTGGCGCGTAGCCTTGGGCGCGTTGTTGTCTGCAATTCCGGGTGGTTGAGGTTGATAGTAGCGCGTGAAGCTGTGGTCGTGCTGACTGCTGCAAAAAGTTGTTAGTTTGAGTGGTGACCGTAAGTGGACCGTAAGTATCCAGCTTTTTTTTTTTTTGGTGTCGTTCTGTGTTTGTTTTTATTTATATCTTTGTTCCCACATTTGTGTCGGAGTACCTTGGTAGGTACCTACCTACAGGTGAAGCTCATCCTATCCAGTATGAACCTGGAGTGCAAAAATGTTTTCAGAGATGAAGTATCTTAAGAAGTGCCTTAATTTCCACCCTGTGTGTAACCCCAGTGAAATAATTATGTCTTATAGTTGCTCTTTGCAAGTGGTTGGAGGATGTTCATTGAATGTTCAGTGTGTTCAAGAGTGTGTTCAGTGACAGGTGATCAGATACACAATTTTGATTTCATTGATAGTGATGTTGTTTTCAATTATATCAGGAAAATAAACCCAAACAAGGCAGCAGGACCTGATGGAATTTATGCCAAGGTATTGCAGGAAGCTGAAAAGGAACTACAATTCCACTTAGTATAATATTTTTGCTGGCTGTAACGATCGCACAATGGGTCCGTAGTACCGACTGTAACGACAGCAAGCACAGTTTGTACCAGCATACATAGCGAGCGTACGTATGAACTGTCTACCTAGTAACCTACCATTCGGCAGTGGAACGTGCATACTTTGGTAATCTTTACCTTTCGGCTGACACATACTGCCAAGGTTAGTGATTTGTAAAGAGGTGTACAGTGGGGAACAGTGACGTCACATAATTCAGGGAAGTGACGTCACAGGAGTCGGGTGTCGATGACGGGCACTAACCGGTAATCTTTACCTTTCGGCCGACACATACTGGCAAGGTTAGTGATTTGTAAAGAGGTGTCGCATATATTTCATGACGTCATGGCCAAAAATTTGCTTCGGAGGATTCTGGTTTTCCGGTTAGGTTAGGTTGGATTATATTATGTTATACATTTTGTATATTATGCTACATTATCTTAGCATAGGTTAGGTGGTAATCTTTACCAACACCCGACTCCTGTGACGTCAATTCCCTGACTCATGTGACGTCACTGTTCCCCCTGCACACCTCTTTACAAATCATTAACATTGGTATTTCTGTCTTAAAGGGTGTTTTTGGAATTTTCGGATTTTTGTCCCGGAATATCATGTTTATTAACGTGATTCGGAAGATGCGATCATTCGTTTTCTCCGTAAATGCTTACATCTCGGTTAATCTTAGCGATAATATCTATAATGCGCCATATATGCCACACCGCTGTTGTTTGTTGCATAATTTATCCATCCCTCACCTGGCACTTCTCAGACGTGATTAAAGGGTCATTCAACACTTCACGCAGTTGATTCAACACTTTTTCACGTCGAAAATGCTTCATTTCCGCCTCTGCCACATAGATGACACCACCACTACTTCACCGCAACGCCGAAAAAAACTAAGCAGAGCACGGCTTGCGGCCGTGATGTGCGGATGACATCACGGTAAATATTACGCTTGTTTTTAAATTATAATATATGAGTTTATATTCGTTTAGATAAGAGTAGATTGTATTATGTTAGGTTAGGTTAGGTTAGATTTTCCTATTTAATTATTAATTATCATACTGCTTGTTGGAAGTCGTGAGGAAAGACGACGAGACCGAGCAGAAGCTGACTCTTTTAAATAACACTTCGCGGTCCGTCACAATAAACATTACGCTTGTGTTTTTAAATGAAAATATATGAGTTTATATTAGTTTAGATAAGAGTAGATTGTATTATGTTAGGTTAGGTTAGGTTAGATTTTCCTATTTAATTATGAATTATCATACTATTGTTGGAAGTCATGAGGATAGACAAGACCGGGGTCACAGGGGTCACTTTGAGGTCAACAGTTCGAAAATGGCTTCAGTGTGTGTAGGTTGTGATCCAGTGCCATATGATATAATCAAACTTTGCTATAAGGACAACCAAGCGAGCTTAGACTTCCTTAGACGCCACTGAGTTCTTCCTGCCGGAGTTGTCTGCCCTAAGTGTTCCAAGCCCTGCAGGTTGCAGGTGAGTAGGCATCGGTGGGAGTGCACCGAGACGTTTCGTGTCGCCAGAAGGAAGGAGAAGAAGAGGTGTGGGTTTGTCACAAGCGACTACAAAGGAACTTCTCGACGGAACCTGCCTGGAACCGTGGCAAGTTGTGTGTTTTATTAATCTGTGGTTAGATAAAGCCGGGACCATCTCATTAAGGTATGTGAACGTTTGTAGCGTTAGCCAATTGAAGCCTCAGTCCCGTGCCTATGACGTCATCATACCGTACCGACGTGCCTATGACGTCATCGTTAAAATTGAAAAGTAAGCATTTACGGAGAGAACGAGTGATCGCATCTTCCGAATCATGTTCATAAACATGGTATTCCGAAAAAAAATCCACCGATTTCTAAAACACCGTTTAAGAAAAATTTACCCTAACATTGGCAGTATGTGTTGGCCAAAAGGTAAAGATTACCGCACTAACTTAAAAACCTTTTCACTTTTACTCCTGTGTCACTCCCCATTTACAAAAAAAACAGTTTAATCTAAAACAACAAAAATACAATCACTTTTAACCTTGTTATTACTGGGGCTGACCTTTAGCTTTACATGCAACACCATGTTCAATTTTAAAAAAATCCATATATTGCTTAATATAAATCATTATTTCATGCTTGTATGCTCAACCATTACCCATTTTACCACACCACGAATAACAAGACCACGCACCTCCCTTTTAAAATGGGAAACTTGTAGGTTTTCTAACTAGTTGAACGGAAGAATTTTGACAAAGTTTTAATCTCCCCCCGAGACCCCCATGACAACCGACCGAGCCGCCCGGTACCATTCCCCCCTTCACCAACAACCTCCAAAAAAAAATTTTTTTTTTTTTTAAAAAAAAAAAACAGAAACACCAAACAACCCCTACTTCTCTAACAACCTATCGGGCCACCCTGCCACACTCGCCAGCCGGGGCTAAACTATGGCGAGTGCTCCCAACAGTTGTCAAAGATGTACTGATGGTAACTCGGCCAACAGAGGGAGAACACAGACCCTTCACAGGAACCCAAAGCTATATCAAGCGCACAATCTAACTTATTTAAAAAACACAATCATAAGCTCATTGGTTTCTTGGTTTCGAAAAGGCAGCATTAACAACCTAACCTAACATAACATAACATAGCATAACCTAACACATCGACACCCGACTCCTGTGATGTCACTTCCCTGACTCCTGTGATGTCACTGTTCCCCATTGTACACCTCTTTACAAATCACTAACCTTGGCAGTATGTGTCGGCCGAAAGGTAAAGAAAGCCCATACTTTCTGTACGTACAAGCAGTGCCAGCTGGGTTGGAGCGGAGGCCGATTGTGACCTCATTTGGCCCTGAAGACATTGACCTGGGGTCATGAAATGTATACTGCAGCAAGTTCACTACAGCTGTAATTCCTCCAAATTGTGTGCTTCTAGTTTCCGATCTTAGGTGCCCGAACTCCACCACCCCCCAGTGAACGTTATGTGAGAGGCATGTTGACCGGGTATCTTCTGCACTTCCTATGGTAGCGCTGCTTGCACTCAAAATGTAACGGAATGTGGTGCGTACAGAACCGGGCTGCTGAAATAAACAACTTGAACTGGATATGGATGCAATGTTTCCTTCCAGAGACAAAGTTCCACAATGACAATTCCAAATGGTCCGATTGGACATTCATTGCATGAGTGGGAAATACTCATTGCATTAAGTATTTCACTCTACTTTCATGGGCAAATATTACATCAAGCAACTCATATGATAGCGTAAAGTAATATAAAGTGCAACATTAACTAACGGCCCTGACCGCTAACGATTGTGTGATCGGGTTAAAAATGTGACTGCGTTGAGATTCAAACCCGCCGCCACCCGTACGGAAAGCGGACGCCTTAACCAACCGCGCCAATCTTCAGCACAGTGGGCTTAGTACGCTATGTAGAGCATGCTGACAGATGTTTATTTCCTCGACGATCTCCGATGAAGTGTCGCATGTTCTTTACACACAACCTAATATTTTAAGTAATATAAAAAGTAATGTAAAGTGCAACATTAACTAACGGCCCTGACCGCTAACGATTGTGTGATCGGGTTAAAAATGTGACTGCGTTGAGATTCAAACCTGCCACCACCCGTACGGAAAGCGGACGCCTTAGCCAACCGTGCCAATCGTCAGCACAGAGTCGGCCTAGTGCACGATGTAGAGCATGCTGACTGAGATGTTTATTTCCTCGGCGATCTCCGATGAAGTGTCGCATGTTCTTTACACACAACCTAATATTTTGTAGATCAGTTTCACAAAATGAAATTCCAACAGATTGGAAAAGGGCAAATGTAGTTCCTATTTTCAAGAAAGGAGAAAGAGGGAAAGTTGAAATCTATAGGCCAGTAAGCCTAACATTCAATTATCAAGTTTCAATATTGATATCAATCAATATTTGATCATAGAATATTGATATCAATATCAATTATCAATATTGATCAAATATCAATTATCATATTCAATTTTATTCAATTCAATAAAACAATTATCAAGGATAGAATAGTTAGTTTTCTGGAAGGAAATGGATTGATTAAAGATAGGTACTCAACATGGGTTTAGAAAAGAGCGATCGTGTCTAGCAAATCTCTTGGACTTTTTTAATTTTGCTACAGAACAATTTAATCAGGGAAATCAGGTTGATGTAGCATGTCTTGACTTTAGCAAGGCCTTTGACGAGGTACCCCATAAATGGTTAATGATGCAGTTTCAGGTCCATGGTATTGCAGGTAGCATCCTAAAATGGATAGAGTTGTGGCTTTCAGGTAGACAGCAGAGAGTGATGCTAAATGGTACAAAGTCATCATGGCAAAATTTCTTAGTTGAGTCCCCCAGGGGTCAGTACTGGGGCACTATTGTTCATTATATTTTTCAATAACATTGAATGTGGCCTAAGCAGTAGGTTTTGAAATTTGCAGATGATTTGAAGGCCTTTAGGGCAATAACAGGGCACAATGAGCAGGTCTTACTGCAGAAAGACTTAGACAAGCTTGTGAAGTGGTCTGAAAAATGGCAAATGAAGTTTAATTTTGATAGTGCAAAATCATGCATGTAGGTAGGCAGCATATGAAGGCTACATACTCGATGGGTGGCCAAGTACTATCTGTGACACAGCAGGAGAAAGACTTAGGTGTTATTTTGAACACAAAATTGGGGGCATCAGAACAGACCAAAGAAGCCAGGAAGAAGGCACTAAGAATGCTTGGGGCAGTACAGAGGAACGTGTCATACAAAAGTGAGGAGGTCATCAGGAAGCTTTACTGTGCATATGTCAGGCCACATTTGGAATACTGTGTCCAAGCTTGGTCCCCTAGTTATGAGAAAGACTGTTGGCTTTTAGAGAGAGTACAAAAGAGGGCAACAAAAATGGTTAATGGTATAGGCAACCTGGCATATGAGGAAAGATTGAAGAAATTGAATATGTTTTCACTTAGATATAGAAGGCTGAGAGGAGATCTCATCGAGGTTTTTGAATTTGTTCATGGTCAGGAGCAGGGATCTCTCAGGGAAATGTTTGAATTTAACAGAAATGATGCAATTGGAGGTCATCAATTCAAAATTAAAGTTAATCACAGCAGGACAAGGTTAGGACAGTTTTTCTTCACCAACAGGGTAGTAGAACACTGGAACCAGCTGCCAGGAACCATTGTCAGTAGCAACACACTGAACATCTTTAAAAACGGCATAGACAATCATTATAAGAATAGGGGGCTCGTTTTTCTGTATTCCAGGGAGGGTTGATCGACAGATTTGGTGGGCAACTGGTTCTGTGTCCAAAGTGCAACCAAGAAGGGCCCTTGTGGCTCATAGTCGCACTGATCTTTTATGTTTTTATGTCTGTATGAATGGAACTGTTTGAATATGGATAGCTTGCTCATTTTTGTGTTTAGTAAACACAGTACAATTACTGATTTGGCCATACAGAAGCAGTGGTAGAGCTATTTGTAGCATGATGTCTTAAGTGTTTGGAACCTAAGAAGTGTACCTCTTCCTGTATGTACCTAATACCAGATCTAGGTACCTACTTTGTATCCACCTGACCTAAGTGGGTAGGTATCCAGCCTACCTACTAACAGTACCTACCTGGTATTCACAGTGATCTCACACAGCTATTGCTGACAATCTGGGGGGGGTAATATAGAACTGGCTACTGCTATAGAATCAAATGCTAACCTTCAGCCAAAATACCCACTATTTTGGGCCTAACTGACTGCACCCCACAATATTATTTATGTCTTGTATTGCTCAATTTCAGCTTGCCAGCTGATAGCCATGGACATGAGTTTGCTCCTATGTATGGACCTAGGTAGGTATATCCTAGAATGCTGGACACAGTGAAGAGAAAAGTTGTAATGTTATTTTGTTCTACTTAGGATGAAAGTAATAGTTGTTTTCATTGTATCACAAAATAATTGATATGTTCAAGCAAACGATTGACATCAACATGAGGGTGCTTATCTACAGTTATTTACTGTAAGGGTATCCTCACCCAGTTTTAACATCCTGGTGGTTCTTACAAGCACCTATGATAGGCAAGCATTTAAAACGTCACAACTCCACCATTGGTGCAACTTTTTGTGGCATTGTGGAAAAACAATACTGGAGTTGTATTAGTGCTGGCAAAACATTTATAGCAAATTAAAGACAAGGCCAAATTTGACAAGATTATTCAGCTGAGCCAAGAAGAAGTGCAGCAGCAGCTGAATGCCTTGAGCCCAACAAAAGCCAAGGGGATGAGTGGTCTAGGGGTAAGATGCTCGTCTCACAATCAAAAGGTTGTGGGTTCGAGTCTCACCTGTCGCTACTCTTCGCCCGCGACCAATCGGCGTGAGAGGTTGGCCACGCTACGTGACTCAACGGTCGACGTGTCGTAAAACCAATAACCAACCAACCAACAAAAGCCAAAACTTTAAATTAGACTAACATGCTGCATTAGAAAAACAGTTCCAGTGAATGCAAGGGGGAGTGGTGTCTCACATGTTCTGCTGCTTTGGGGAGAAGCAAGAGCATATACAGGGGAGAAGTCATGAAGTCATAAGTCATAAAGTGTTAAGGCTTAATGAGAGCCACTGGGGCCCATCTGGGTTAAGCCTATCTAGAAAAGGTACTAGAAATGTACATACTCTCACCCCAATCAATCCATTATCTCAAGTTCCTAGGGAGCTATATATCCCAACCTATCTAGCACCATTCACTTGATATTGCATAACACACTCAACAATTACAAGCTCCTCCCATCATACCCATTGTGCTACCATAGTCAATCTCATCAGTATCACATCCTGATACTGTGATGAGACCCAATAAGAGAAGACATTGAATAATTGGGTGTACCTATCTACCCACCTACCAATGAAACTCAATATAGCCTCAAACTACCTGGGCTGGTGCCTGCTTTTGTGGAATATTCAGTTCACTGCTGGGTTTTCCTCTAGAATTAGGGGTAAATTTTGATAAAAGGTGTTTTGGGAATTTTGGGAATACTTTTTCAGAATATGATGTTTATGAATATGACTAAGAAGATGCAACCACTCATTTTCGGTGCTGATGCTTACTTTTCAATTTGGACGATGATGTCACATTGGTATGGTGTAATGAAGTCATAGGTATGGCACTGAGGCTTTGGCTGGCTAATGCTACAAACAATTCACATACCTTAATGAGATGGTCAAAATAGCTTAACCTAAACTAACCTAACCCAACCTAGCCTAACCTAACCTAACCTAACCAAACCTAACCTAACCTAACCTGCTTACCTCTTGGTTTATCATAGCTATAATTTATATAATGTGGCATGAGGTTATGTTGACTAGCTAATGCTACAAATTGTTCACATACCTTAATGAGATGGTTGAAGTAGCCTAACCTAACCCAACCTAACCTAACCTGCTTACCTCTTGGCTTATCATAGCTATAATTTATATAATGCACCATGAGGTTAGGTTAGGTTAAGCTACTTCGACCATCTCATTAAGGTATGTGAACCATTTGTAGCATCAGCCAGTCGAAGCCTCGGTGCCATACCTATGACGTCATCACACAGTACCAATGCGATGTCATTGTTCAAATTGAAAAGTAAGCATCAGCACCAAAAATGAGTGGTTGCATCTTCTTAGTCACATTCATAAACATCATATTCTGAAAAACAATTCCAAAAAATCAAAAAACACCTTTTATCACACATTTACCGAATTAGGTACCTACCTACCTAGGTAATTGAAAAATGCATGTGTGGTTTACCAAGGCTGTACCATTAGTCAGTAATTATTTCCATAAGAGTCATGAGGGATTCTCCTTAGTATTCACCAGGTTTAGAAAAGTAGGCTGTTCCTGGATTGCTTGGCATCCAGAGCATAACATTTAATGGAAGGACTGTGCAGAAGTCAACACAGGAAAAGGACATTAGTCAGCTTACAGCAGCTTTGTGCTCCCAGGACATATGTGCTCAGGAACAGGATAGAGTGAGGAGATCTAGCATAATGATCAGCATATATTATTAGTGATCACTAATTCTAATTCTCTCAGCAGTTCCAGGAACCGAATTATTTTTCCTAGCAGTGCTGTTGAAATGTGCAGAATTTAACTTATGAATATCAGTAAATAACAATGAGTTTTCCAATTTAGGTACATGGAGACTGCACTCAGCTCTGGCATCTGGCAGTCAATGTATCACTGCCAGATTACAAATTGTTGCTATGGTTAAATTAGCAAATGATAGAGAGCCAATTTCCTTGTCATGGAAGAAATGACAGAACAAGTATAAATAATTGATGTGAACTATGCCCAGCATGCTCAACTTGAGCAAACAAGAAATATTGACACCACAACTCACAATTAGGATGCTCATGCACATACTGATTTGTTGCATTACTTCATATTAGAGTATAGGCTTGGGAATGTAAAATGGTTTGACTAAAATTGCACCAAAAAAATACTCCATCTAACATCTTTTTGCCCATGCCAAGCAACAATTGTTTATGTGAGACCTGTGAGAACAGATGGAAGGTTTGAAAACAATTATCATTAATATCTAATGTGCTATGATGTGCATTTTTGGTTCATATGAGGAATGTTTTAGCTGAAGCCAAGAATAAATGACTTGGAAGGATCTAAAGTGACAAGACAGCAGGGTCAGAAATACTGGGCACTTCTGGACATATGTTTTGGAGAATAAAAGTAGTTTGACAGTCCATTCCTGCATAGTGCACCACCTGACTGGCATGCTCACTCCTGTGGCAGGGAACTGTGCAGCAACTGGTCAAGGTTGTTCTCTCAGCCTTGTCTGTAGCGTGAAAGGAGGGCCTTTATGCCCACTCACCCCCTCCAGATGGGGCATCAAAAACAGACAGGCATTTCCAACACTGCTGGATAATGAGCAAATTACTGCTGTAAAACCACCTCTTGGCATCATGGTGCCTTAAGTGCTTAGCTCATGTTAGCAAGGTGGCCACCAAGGTCATCAACTAACCTGACATTAGGTATCAACAAAAAAAATTAACTGCTCAGCAAGGAGATCCTGGTGCCACTCTATCTCTTACTGGTCTAACGAATTCTGGATTATGTGGCCAGTGATGGTCTCCATACTTCATGAAAGATATTCAATCTCTGGAGAGGGTGCAAAGAATAGCAACAAAGTTAGTCCCAGAGTTGATGTCCAAATATTGGTCCATAGCTGTTCCTGTGCTGAAAAGTGCTATAGACCGCAACAAAACCCACTGCATGATAACAGTATAATGTCTGGCAACTCATCCAGTGAGCAGTTGCCATCCAGTGAGAATGAAGTGAAACAGAAGCTAACTGGGTGACGTTGGTAAAACAGGAGGGGTGTGCTATGAACACCTAACTGGTACCTAACTTTAGAGCTAACTCATGTGAAAGAAACCCCCAATGGGATGGCCTATTGGTGAAATGCAGGAACCAGGCTGGGCAAATCCTGAAGGCAGAATGGTAAATTTAGAACATATTCTACCTTGTAGTATGCACCACAGCAGCAGAGTAGCCAGGGTTTCCATGAAGAAGGGGGAGAGTGTTAACTGCAACATATAACAATAGCAAGGGGCATGTGCCAAAACAACATGTAAGGTACAATAAATCTGCCTGAGCCTCTCTTGGCATAACCAAGAAGTGAAGTATAATAATTGGTAGCGTGATTTGTCTGTGACCACCATATTTGGCTTGCTGACAGGACCTATATCAAGGCTGTCTGTCATTGAACAGCTTTGTGTTTTCCTGGCCATATATACACTGTGTCTGCACTTTCTGGGGGGGGAGGGGCAGAGGCTAACACCAAGCAGTTCAAGATAATGTTTGCTTGCATTTGTTTCTGGTGAACTGCTAAACATGTTCAGGAGTTACTCAACCATGCCACGCTGTGTTGGGCAACCATTTTCTGGATGCAGAATGCACCCAGTTTTTCTTATCTGTAGATGCTGCATCCAAAAATTGTTTGCCCATGTTTTTCTTTATTTGCACATCAAAATAGTTTCTGTCTTGAACCAAATTGAACAGCTGCATTTGGGATTCAACATTTCATGTGCTCCAAAAGGTACATCAATGTACCAACATTGAACATTTTTTGTCATTCCTGGGATTTTTTGTCATTCAACATTTTTCCTCATCCCTGGCATTTTTTCTTTCATTGGACACCTAACTCGAAATGAAGTTCAGAACTCTGGTTCTCCCCATGTTGTTTGCAGTCTGTTGTATAAGAACCAGTGGGATAGGGTGGGGTCCTAAAGGCTGCCTGGTACTCTACTGAATGAAGTTAACTAAAATGGTTTCAGGCAACCCCAACCAAATTCCTGTATTCAGAACTATCCCGAGCATCGCCTGTCCGGCATCAGCTGTCGGCGTTCCTCTCACAATCCCCCCCCCTCCACGCACGACGCATCTCCTCACAGATGCCTCTCCTCACACGATGCCTCTCCTTACAGAGCCTATTCCTCACAGATGCCTCTCCACGCACGACATCTCTCCTCGCACGTCTCTCCTCGCACGTCTCTCCACGCACGTCTCTCCACGCACGACGCCTCTCCTCGCACGACGTCTCTTCACGCACGACGCCTCTCTTCGCACAACACCTCTCCACGCACGACGTTTCCCCATGTACGTCTCCTCGCACGTCTCTCCTCGCACGTCTCTCCTTGCACGACATCTCTCCTCACACGACGTTTCTCCACGTACGTCTCCTCGCACGTCTCTCCTCGCACGACATCTCTCATCACACGACGTCTCTTCACGCACTACGTCTCTTCACGCACTACGCCTCTCCTCGCACAACACCTCTCCACGCACGACGTCTCTCCTCGCACGTCTCTCCCCACAGACGCCTCTCCGCGCACGATTCCTCTCCCCACAGACGCCTCTCCTGGCACAACACCTCTCCACGCACGACGTCTCTCCTCGCACGTCTCTCACCACAGACGCCTCTCCGCGCACGATTCCTCTCCTCGCACGACGTCTCTCCTCGCACGACGCCTCTCCTCGCATTACGCCTCTCTTCGCACAACACCTCTCCACGCACGACGTCTCTCCTCGCACGTCTCTCCCCACAGACGCCTCTCCGCGCACGATTCCTCTCCCCACAGACGCCTCTCCGCGCACGATTCCTCTCCCCACAGACGCCTCTCCTGGCACAGCGCCTCTCCACACACTCGAATTTTCTCATGACTCAACATTTCCGTTAATGACAGTAAGGCATTGTATTGTGCTGTATCGTGTAATCCCTCACGCGCTATGTGCATTGTTTAATGTTCATGAGTTAGATATGGGCTCAGATATAAAATCCGCGTGTCTCTGGACCTTATAATAGTGGCAATGTTGGAATATCTGAATGCCTACCAAAACTGTGTAAAGGTATGATGCCACCACCGGGGATTAAGCTGCTAACAACACATATATTTCAGCGAAGTATTGTGATAAGTATAACAGCAAATGATTATTTTTTGTTGCAAGCTGTCATTTATTTTATTTGGAAGTACAGAATAAGGTTTGTATCTTACTACCATATTTGAAAATGCAGCAGGTGACTGTGAATTTGGGATAAACCTGAAGTGTGCATGTGTGACCCCATTGCTACCTGGATGTTTGTGCACCCTGGGAAAAATGTATTATGCTGTTGAATGTCGTCTTTTGGATGTACCTGGGATATGTAAAAAAAGAAGATTTATACTTGCCTACCCAATAAGTACCATGTGTGATTTGTACTTGATTCAAAAAGTATGGAGAGCTTACTTTTGAAACGATTGGATGTCGATATCTGATTTGTTTTTGTGATCAATTACCTTTCTTTCTAATTCCCTGATGTGGAGCCCTCAATTTGGGTTGGTCTTTCGGAACTGAGTAATAAAGTGCGAGGCAATCCCAGCACATAGGACACACCTTTAACGCCCTTAGTTTCTTCCTTTGGTTGTTGGGGAAGAAACCTTTGATTTGGCTTCTTAATTTCTTCCTCTAGTTCCCCATTCACGGTTGTGCTTACTGTATTGGTCATTGTTTGGGTTGGTGCTTATTGCTGCGCATCTAATCCAATCTAATCTCAGTGTCAACCTGTTACCGTTATGGCACTGGCGCTTCCTACCCTTTTATCATAAGCAATCTGTATCCCAGACTGGAGCACTTCCTGACAATTCCCTCACGGCGAGCTCTATGTCCCAGACTGGGGAACTTCCTGACAATTCCTCACGGCACTCTATGTCCCAGACTGGGGAACTTCCTGACAATTCCCTCACGGCGAGCTCTATGTCCCAGACTGGGGAACTTCCTGACAATTCCCTCACGGCGAGCTCTATGTCCCAGCCCCGGGGGAATTCCTTCCAATTCCCTCAGGCGACTCTATGTCCCAGACTGGGGAACTTCCTGACAATTTCCCTATGGCGAGCGATGGCGAAACCCCAGCGAATCTACATGTATGTGTACGCATAAGACGCCCATATGAGCGCCCCGACCGGACCGACTTGTCTCGTATCGTATGGTATCATATCATCTCGTCCAGTCCCGCACAGTCCCGCACCGTTCCTCTCCGGTTCGTCTCCGTTCCTCTCCGTTCCTCTCCGTTCCTCTCCGTTCCTCTCCGTTCCTCTCCGTTCCTCTCCGTTCCTCTCCGTTCCTCTCCGTTCCTCTCCGTTCCTCTCCGTTCCTCTCCGTTCCTCTCCGTTCCTCTCCGTTCCTCTCCGTTCCTCTCCGTTCCTCTCCGTTCCTCTCCGTTCCTCTCCGGTTCCTCTCCCGTCCCGTCCCGTCCCGTCCCGTCCCGTCCCGTCCCGTCCGTCCCGTCCCGTCCCGTCCCGTCCCGTCCCGTCCGTCCCCCGTCCCGTCCCCCGTCCCGTCCCCGTCCCGTCCCCGTCCCGTCCCGTCCCGTCCCGTCCCGTCCCCGTCCGTCCCGTCCCCCGTCCCGTCCCGTCCCCCGTCCCGTCCCGTCCCGTCCGTCCCGTCCGTCCCGTCCCGTCCCGTCCCGTCCCGTCCCCCGTCCCCCGTCCCCGTCCCCCCGTCCCGTCCCCCCGTCCCGTCCCGCCCCGCTCCGTCCGTTTCGTCCTCTAATCATGTTTGCTACCCTTTGGATTGTTTACAGCTGGGGAAAATGCGGTGTCATGGGGTGCGTGTTTGTGCACCCCATCCCCCTCGGTTCGATGGTGTGATTCTCACGCTGAAAAACTTACCGAATTACTTAGTCCATGCTATAGTAGTGCAGCCAAACGTGGGAAAACCGAAATTTGTACGGTCCTGGCGTCTCTTTCTCTTTCAAAACTGTCTTGCATTAAGCTTCACATGTCCCTTCATCCTTGGATTTCCTCTTCCTTGGGATAAATATTGGCTCCGCGCCTGTGCACTAGCGAGTGTGTGGAACTTTCATTTGTTCATTTATTGTGCTGCACTGACAATTGAACAAAAATGTTGTCACTGAAGATCAAACACGAAGAGGAATTTATCCACTTAGTCGCTATTAGTATTCGTGGTCAACGTATTTTGGCATCTTGGCGTGAAAATGGTTCTGTATTCTTTCACATGGCACATCGGCAGAAACTTCACGGGTAACAGTTAGAATAGGTAGCTAGGGAAATGCTGAAGTTGCCGTTATCTGGAAGCTGCCGTTCACCTGTCGCGCCGGAGCCCCGTAGCTCGCTCCTGGCCCCCGCTCGTCCAACGCTCCTTGTGGAGCCCAGTACTGTTAGACTGAGCACCTAATTACCAGAATTAATTGCTTCTTTTCAGAGGAATGTTTGCATAGCAAGCAAGTATTATCAAACTAAGCAGCATGCCTCCGACGGTTCAAAGTGGTAAACCACAAGCAAAGCCGGTCACCACATTAGAAAGAAGGTAGGTGCAAACAATCTTCTTCTTTTATTTTCAGCCTGCAGGTGATACTTTTATGAAGATGAGGAGTCATCATTTTAGTTCCTTTTTTGTGCTTGCTCCATTTTAGTCGTCACACTATCTTCACTATAGTTCATATTATTGTACATGAATATTTATCCTATACTGCGTTTATTGCGCTACATATGATGACGTATATCTGCAGCTGTCACCTAATGGTGCTATTCATATGTACTGTTTTGTACCCAGCCTTTTTTCGAACGTTCAGCCTCGTCAGAATTGGAGGTGTCTTCAGTGGTAGAGTTTGCAGAATTGTGGACTGCCTCGGCTAGATCTGCGCCTTCTCTTATCAGGCATAGGGACGAAGCCGGGCCTTTGGCTTCAAAGTCGAAGCCAAAGCCTTTACAATGGCGAGAAGCCAAAGCTTCGTGAAGAATGGAGGCAATGGTTGTGGGCTGTGCGAAGCCGAAGTCAAAGCCTGTCGGCCCTACGGAGCAAAAACCGAAACCGAATATGTGTTGGCTTCACGAAGCTGAAGCCCATGTCTAACACATTTGAACAACAAGAAGCCAGAGTTGAAGCTAATCAGGATGTGCGAACGGAAGGCCAAATCCAATGGAGATTTCGGACCGCCAAAGCCGAAGCCAAGCCAAGCCAAAGCACAAAGCTCAAATTGTGCCATGTTCTTGTTGCGCCATTCGGCTTCCAAGATATTCTGCATGGTTAAGCGGAAACCGGAGCCGACCCATGTCCGCCTCGCACAGCCCCCGCCGTCCCAACTGGTCGGCTCCATGTCCGTTTCGCGCCGTCCCCCTCTGTCCCAGCTTGTCGGTTCCATGTCCGCCTCATACCGTCCCCCGCTATCCCAGCTGGTCGGCTTCATGTCCGCCTTGCACCGTCTCTCGCTGTACCAGCTAGTCGGCTACATGTCCGTCTCGCGCCGTCGCCCTCTATACGAGCTGGTCGGATCCATGTCCACCTCGCACCGTCCCCAATTGTACCAGCTGGTCGGCTCCATGTCCACCTCGCACCGCCCCCAATTGTACCAGCTGGTCGGCTCCATGTCCACTTCGCACCGCCCCCAATTGTACCAGCTGGTCGGCTCCATGTCCACCTCGCACCGCCCCCAATTGTACCAGCTGGTCGGCTCCATGTCCGCCTTGCACCGTCTCCAATTGTACCAGCTGGTCGGCTCCATGTCCACCTCGCACCGTCCCCAATTGTACCAGCTGGTCGGCTCCATGTCCACCTCGCACCGTCCCCAATTGTACCAGCTGGTCTGCTCCATGTCCACCTCGCACCGCCCCCAATTGTACCAGCTGGTCGGCTCCTTGTCCACCTCGCACCGTCCCCAATTGTACCAGCTGGTCGGCTCCATGTCCGCCTCGCACCGTCCCCAATTGTACCAGCTGGTCGGCTCCATGTCCACCTCGCACCGTCCCCAATTGTACCAGCTGGTCGGCTCCATGTCCACCTCGCACCGCCCCCAATTGTACCAGCTGGTCTGCTCCATGTCCGCCTTGCACCGTCTCCAATTGTACCAGCTGGTCGGCTCCATGTCCGCCTCGCACCGTCCCCAATTGTACCAGCTGGTCGGCTCCTTGTCCACCTCGCACCGTCCCAAATTGTACCAGCTGGTCGGCTCCATGTCCTCCTCGCACCGTCTCGCTGCACCAACTGGTCGGCTCCATGTCCGCCTCGCACCGTCCCCCCATTGTACCAGCTGGTCGGCTCCATGTCCGCTTCGCACGGTACCTTGCTGTACCAGCTGGTCGCGCCTGGCCCCGTCCCTCGATCTGCCAGCTGGTCGTCCCCATGCGGATGAGGAAGAGACCAGCGATAGTATGCGGGGTTTACACTGAACCAACGTCACATGTTGAACCCAGGTGGTGTGTTTTTGTGTGTAATATCTTGTCCTATTCTTTCAGATCGGACTTGGTATGTGGTGTCAAGTATTGCAATACTCTACCAGACATACCCTTTGACCCGAAGTTCATAAACTACCCCTTTGAAGCAAACAGGTAAGACATGTTTTGTACTGGTTTCGACTTCATTTCGAACGAAGTGTCTTATTGTGACCAGGACATTTTTTCGTTATTTTGGTGTGTTGTCACTTTTTCCAGTAACATATAATAGCCGTCTTTGTCCCGTATCTTTGTATGTATTATTAAAAGTACTTATGCATCTGTTCTTGTCATCAGGCGGAGCATCTTGTACTTGGAATGTATCCCACGTGCATTGGCTTGCGATCGGTGTGCTGAGCACGCCTGTGCGAGTCATTGGTGCAGCATACCTGTGGCAGACCATTACGACAGTGTCTAGTGACTGAGCTGCAATACGGACACGCTGTTTGCCATTTGGACAGGTACGTGGCGTACAACCCCACCTCACTGGAACGCAACTACAAGCACGAGCTACTGACGGAGCATGATCTGGGCGTCACCATTGACCTCATTGACCCGGAGCAGTACATGGGAGACCTGGCAGGCTGTGAGTTGGACCCTGCCGATGAGAGGCTTCTGGAGGAGGATTCGCTGGCGCCTCAGGACTCCCAACGGTGGGTACTGGGAGGCGACTGATTAAAACAACATTGTGCTTAGGTTGATGTAAAACAAGAGCTGCCTAACCCGCAGCCCGTCCTTCCCGAACTTCACTGGGCTCATCAACTGCCTGTTGGGATTCACTCTTCCGAGTTTGAACGCCAACAACTTATTGTCGCATGCAGAAAAGATTTGGAGCAAGTGTCTGTCGCTGGCAATGTTGAAACGAGTATGTGTTGTGTTCTGTTTTGTCTGAGTCGCGTAACCGTGTCAAGAGCATGTTAGCACTTTGACTTTCCATCGATGTACCTTACCTGGATGTCGTCACCATCCCAAGAACGTGACGTGGTGGGCTCAAAAGCCTGTGCAAGTGCCCTGACGTGGTTTTCCCCTTCCCGGACCACGTCACCTCGCCAAGAACACGTGACAAGCTCTGCGCTCAGTGCATCTGTCCCTATTACTGGACAAGCTTTGCGCTCAGTGCATCTGTTCCTATCACGGTTGTACCGTACTCAGGTCACGTCACCATGCCGAGAGCATGTGACAAGCTCTGCGCTCAGTGCACCTGTCCATACCACGATTGTACCGTACCCAGGTCATGTCACCATGCCAAGAACACGTGACAAGCTCTGCGCGCTCATTGCGCCTGTGTCTATCACGATTGTACCGTACCCAGGTCACGTCACCATGCCAAGAACACGTGACAAGCTCTGCGCGCTCCCTGCGCTTGTGTATCACGATTGTACCGTACCCAGGTCACGTCACCATGCCAAGAGTGTGTCGTGGCTGCGGCGGACCGAGTACATATCCACCGAGCTGACACGCTTCCAGCCCACCACCATGGACAAGATCGAATCCAAGGTCGGCTTCAGCATCAAGAAGCGGATGGTGAGTGGCCTGGCGTATCTGCGCGTGACTGTTGCATGTCGGGTATATTGCCTTCGCTGGTTTGTCCATGTTCCTGGCGACTCGCTGACAAATATCATATTCTTCGGTCGAGATGTTGAACGTATACGCTCCATATTCTTGGGTCGAGATGTTGAACGTATACGCTCTTGCTAAATGACCTCGTAGTCGGCGCGCCCTTAAGCCCAAATAACCAACCGAACGTATACGCTCCGGGGTAATCATTGGTGGTTGCATGTGTCAAATTTATCGCAGCCAGCCTTATGTCGATCAGCGTATTTACATATAAATCAGCGAACAATTGAAATAATGCCACGTGTGTTACATAAATGCCCATGAATCCTACAGGTCGTGAGCTACCATTTAACTAGAAGGTTTATCAACAGTTAGCGGGTAGCAATCAACAGATATTTCGCAATCATTGTTAATACTCCATTAACTACAGCATGCAGTACTCCAACAACTACAGCATGGCCGGTTAAAGGTAGCGCAACGCGTAACCTTTGTAGGATACTGGCGTTATTGAATATGTGCGCCACGGCACAGTGGCACCGTCTGCTGGTCTGTGGTCGTCACCGGTCCCGCCCGGCTGCCGCAGGACGACAACATGTACATGGACCGCCAGTCCCAGATCGCCGCCATCGAGAAGACGTTCGAGGACGTCAAGAAGCCGGTGGAGAAGCACTACAGCAAGCCTGGCGTCACCGCTGTCGCCGAGATGCCCGTGTTCCCCGACTTCGACGTACGCACCGCTGGCCGGCCAGCTGAGCTGAGCCGCTCCGTGCTGCTACGCACCGTCCTCCTAACAATGGCTTCTGGCAGATGCAGAGGCTTTATATACCAGTTATATTGATGGTGGCAGTTGGACAGTGATACATTATTTGTGAAATAGGGTGGAATATGTCACTTTCTGAGCACTGAATAGACATCCTTTCCAAAGAAGTACCGACATCATGCATGTTTATGTGTGCTTGTGAAGTCTCCGTGACTCATTTATAAAAGTATTTCGTATCATGCTTATGCATTATGGACTGTGATACACAAGCATCTCGTGACACAATTACAGGTACAGAGAAATTGTATGATGAAGTCTGCTAAGCAATGCCATCTACTGATAGCATGGCATCGCAATCGTTATCGTTGGTATAGGCATCCCTATATTAGCTGTCCCACAAATTAAACGAAAAACATGCACTTATGAGTACACTATTGGCTCAATATTAAGTTTGAAGAGCTGAAATGATATTTTGATTGGCATACTTTCGTGACACATTTCGACATCCTACCATACTCGTTTTGACATCTCACACCTAACGAAAAACCATTATTTTAGCACTGCAGTAGGACTGGGCTATGGCCTGAATTAGACCAGTGTTGAATGTGCGTCCGGCAATCACCGCCGGCACATAGTGGATGGCGTATAGGCGAACAAACGATGCCTGGACGCGTGGAATCCCCCTGTGTTCGCCAAGATCAGTCCCAAAGTTTATGTGGGCCATACGTGACGTGTATTGGAGACGTTTGCGTGGTACGTACGTGACGTGCATTGGTGGCGTTTGCGTAGAATCTAAGTAACATGTATTGGTGACGTTTACTTGGGATGTCCGTGACGTGTACTGGTGACGTTTACGTTGGACGTCGTGACGTGTATTGGAGACGTTTTCGTGGGACGTATGTGACGTGTACTAGAGACGTTTCAGTGGGACATGCGTGACGTGCATTGGAGACTTGCGTAGAACCTACGTAGCGTGTACTGGTGACATTTACGTGGGACGTACGTGACGTGTACTGGTGACATTTACGTGGTTGGTTGGTTGGTTATTGGTTTTTACGACACGTCGACCGTTGAGTCATATAGCGTCGCCAATCTCTCACGCCGATTGGTCGCGGGCGAAGAGTAGCGACAGGTGAGACTCGAACCCACAACCTTTCGATTGTGAGACGAGCATCTTACCCCTAGACCACTCGTCCCCGACATTTACGTGGGACGTACGTGACGTGTACTGGTGATGTTTACGTGGGACGTCGTGACGTTTGTGCGTGTGCTTTCAATGAGTTCTTCTGAATCGAAAATTGTCTTGGGTAGTCTTGAAATATAAAATTGTATCGCACGAAGCGCACAATAGATAGCATCACCAGTGTTGTTTCGTGCGAAACCAGTAGCGCAGCCAATGAGAGGCCACTGTTTCCATCCATTCTTCAGGTTTGGGAACAAAATCAAATATCTCTGGTAAAATGTGGTTATTCTCCCAACAACAACTATACTGTGATAAAATTATACACAAACAAATCGCTGAATCTGGCTTTAGCCAAGGTTCAGTCAAAGTCAGCTATCGGATCTGGGAATCCATTTGGAAGTGTCTAAGTTCTCCCACCATACAAAATAAAAGTTTTAGCTTGCGCCTTGCGGTGGTAAATCACCTGAGGGCTGCGTTGGAAATAGTGGGTCGTCCTGGATTTGAGTTCCGAAGAGGATGAGTGAACAATTCATTATTGCGTGTTTTGACCTGATAAACCAAATGACCTTCAACTGTTGGCACACGGCTCCTTGTTGGCGTGGGTCAATTGGTCGATCAGGTGGTAGCCTGCAAAAAGGGATTACCCGGTTACTCTTGTTCGCGCAATCATTGAAGTCTATCATTTCCGGACCTGCCTTCCATTTGTTATATCTGGCACCGGTAAGTTGGAAGTTGGTATTGGCACTGTTGTCTGTCCACCTGGCACAAATAGCCCCGAATGTAATTAACGGGTCTGAATCTGTTTCAGCTTTGGAAGTTCCCATGCGCGCAGGTGATCTTCGATTCTGATCCAGCGCCGCAGGATATCCAGGCATCGGAACAGGTTGAGGTCATGTCACAGGCAATGATAAGGTCAGTTGAAGGAGCGATATAATCTTCTTTTAATATGTGTAATATCAGTGAACCGTGGTAAACATTTGCTCGTAGTCTTCGACGTTTCCGTGGTAAACACTCGCTGATAGTCGAGCGTTGCCGTGGTAAACACTGGTAGTGGTGAGCGTTACCGTGGTAAACACTCGCTGGCAGTCTTGCGCGTTACCGTGGTAAACACTCGCTAGCAGTCTTGAGCGTGACCATGGAAAACACTCTCTGGCAGTCTTGAGCATGGCGTGTTCTCAGATGTCGGTTTCCATGGAAGTCCGATAATTTGTTGGAGATGTGTTGTGCACGGTGCACTCTACATAATGGATCCTTTATTCCTAACTGCGTAATATTTACTGCGTAATGAACAGTCCAATCGGTCACGAGTAAAGCCACGTATATGAAGCAAGTTTTGCACGAACTGTAAGTCCAGAGACTTTTGAATCTTGTTGCACAAATGAACGGAGGAAATTAGACGGGAATGGCATCACTGTCAACATCCTTTCACCATGCGTATTGATGAGTTCTGTTTGTTTTGTTCCGGCCAGCTACATTTGCATGCGTCGCTCCATTCCAAACGCATGATCACACGTGGGCGGGGCAGTCGACTCGTTCGGCGTCGGCGTCTGGTAACATCGCCTCGGTCTGCTGCCGACAGGGGTGTGATGGACGAGTTCGAGGAGCAGTTTGTCGCCTATTTCCTGCCCTCCGACGAGACGCTGGTCAAGCGCAAGGAAGACGCCGAGACGGCTGTGGAGTACAGGGTCAGTATCCCACCCTGAGGCGGCTGTTGAGTACAGGGTCAGTACCCTGGTGACCACCCTGGTGGTCATGTGAGGCACGTGTGGCTCCTGGTTTTGATGCCGAAGGCTGAGACGTGAAATGTATTGATAAGACCGCGCCAGGGCTGCACAATGTACCATCAACACTTCATTGTGTACTGATCCATTGTTCCCACACGGTGTGGATAACTATTCAGCTACTGGGGCCAGGCCGATATGAAGTTTGTCACAGCGTTGTGTGGGGGCTCTGAGGGCTCCGTGTATTGTAATTGACAGCGTGGTGCAGCGTGGCCGGCGTGTGACGAGACGATCCTGCTCCGTGTTTCGCCGTGTTATACGTGCGTTGTAGTGTGATCGCTGTGCCGTAACCTGGTGCCGTGGCGCTGCCTGGTACCTGAACTGTGGCACGATGTGTGTGGTTTTGTGCCATTTGCACCACGGCCTGACCTGTGTGCCGTAACTGCCTTTGTTTGCTGTTATTGCATCGTGTGGTTATATATGTGCTCTGGCCATCTCTGGTGGCCGCTGTGAATTGTATCTTTGTGCTGTGATTGCCTTCGCTTGTTGGGACTCTTACGTTCTATGATGACTTCAAGCACTATGACCTCAGCCGCGGTTCTGGTTGTCATAAAGTCATAAAGTGTTAAGGCTTAACAAGAGCCATCTGGGTTAAGCCTATCTGGAGAATGTACTAGAAATGTACATACTCTCACCCCAATCAATCCCTTACCTCAAGTTCCTAGGAAGCTATATATCGCAGCCTATCTAGCACCAATTCACTTGCTATTGCATAACACACTCCCATTGTGCTACCATAGACAATCTCATCAGTATCACATCCCGAAGGAAGGTGCTGAATCCACTGCTAGGTACACCCTATATAAAGTTATAAAGCGTTTAGACTTAATAAGAGACTCACTTCCTGTTGCATAACACACTCAACAATTACAAACTCCTCCCATCATACCCATTGTGCTACCATAGACAATCTCATCAGTATGACATCCCGAAGGAAGGTGCTGAATCCACTGCTAGGTACACCCTATATAAAGTTATAAAGCGTTTAGACTCAATAAGAGACCCAAGGGCCCATCCAGTTAAGTCTGTACATGGAAGATAATATAAGCCTGGTAAAAAGACCCTCCCCAACCATCCCACATCCTGAAGAACCAGTCCTCCAATATCCCACACACCTATCAATGCCTATCTACCCTAGCTTTCCAGCCCTATTCCCCTGATCTCTCTTAACACATGTGGATTGAATGCCTTATCAATAATTTTCAAACTGCATCCATGCCTGCTTAAAGGGGTCTGTGCCGTGTACACTTACTTAACATACATCTCACCCCATCCATCACAAATTAGAACTCAAAAACAAGATTTTCCTGTCTAAAAAATTTATCCACCCTACTTTTAAATATATTCAATGAGGAACTCCCACAACATCAGCAGGCAGCCCATTCCACTGATCAACAGCCCTTTGACTGAAGACCTGTTGTCGCTTAACTGTCCTACACCTCAACTTGTCTAACCTGAATTGATGACCCCTATGTGATACTCTAAACTGAAGAGCGCCATTTAAATTGACCCGATCTAGTCCTTTAACAATTTTGTACATTTCAATCATGTCCCCCCTTAATCTCCTATACTTGAGTCAGTACATATCTAATGCCACAAGCCTTTCTGCATATTCTAGGTTACCTATTCCACTGATGAGTCTAGTTGCTTTGCGCTGCACTCTCTCTAACTTGTCTATCTTTTTCTAGGTAGGGGCTCCAAGCTTGTACAGAATATTCCAAGTGGGGTCGCACGTATGATAAGTACAGTTTTTTCATGACTTCCTTGCTCTTATACATCACACTTCTATTAATGAGTCCCAGCATTCTGAGTGCCCTGTTCCTAGCTGAGCTACATTGCTTTTCTGCTTTAAGGTCTTTTGAAACCAACACACCTAAGTCCCTTTCCTCTTCAATAACATCCAGTTCCCTCCCTCCCATTGTATATCTGAAAGTCTCACCTCCAGACCCCAGATGCATAACCTTACACTTGTCATAGTTGAAAGACATTTGCCATTGATCAGCCCACTTTTTTAGGTCCTCCAAGTCTTGTTGAATATTTCTAGATTGATCACAACTGTTTGCCACTCCTACCAGCTTGATGTCATCCGCAAATTTGAACACTATTCCTCAGCCCTATCTCAATGTTATTAACAAAGATGGTAAAGAGAAGTGTCCCTAGGACAGAGCCCTGTGGTACTCCACTCAGAACATCCTTCCAATCAGATTTACATCCATTTAACATTACCCTTTGTTTCCTTCCCCTCAACCATGCTTCAATCCAAACTAGAACTTTTCCAACAATCCCATGTTGCTGTAGTCAGACTTGTGCTCGACTCGAGTTGAATCGAGAATCGACTCATGAATCAATCGTTTTTGGATGAGTCATGAGTTGAATCGATTCTTTTCCCAAAAACATATCTTGAGTCGCGAGTTGAATCACATCTTTCTTTTTTTTAAATGAGTTGAATCACGAGTCAATCATTTGAATCACAATGAGTCATTGAGTCTTGCGACTCGAATGCAAGTTATGAACAAATAATATAAAGCAAGTATCTTTGTAAATAGTATGCCATGACACAAGGTAGGGAGTAAAAACACAGTATAATTATTAATGCTTAACATTACAATTGTCAACTTATCAGCTGCCAGTGAGTAAGAATGAGGTGTACTTAAGTTATTTACCAAAAACGGATAATAATAACTACAAAAAAAAGTATTAATGCTAATGTTGGTATTCACAATCAGTATCATGCATGAGTCTATTCTAGTGCTAGAAACACAACACAGAAATTGGATGTGATTGTGAAAAATAATAGGGAACTGAAACGACCATGCACTTTTTTGGAACAGGCATTTGCACTGAATAAATTGCGTCAGTTTGTGTGACAAATAACAAATTCAAGTTACCTTTACAAGAAGGTAGATCAAAATTTTCCTTCAAGCCCGCATGACGTCATTCAAAGTTTAAAAAAAAATATGGTAGAAATTTGGTTGTAGAACTTTTCTCAAATCATATGCAATGGTCACTTTAATTTGCTTCCTAGCAAATATATTTGTATTCCACTCACCAGGTGAGTTATAATCTTTTTCCATTCTTTCCAGTGAGCATTTGTTCCGACACATTGTATTCTCATGCATAGACGAGGTCGGATTTGTGCATTGTAATCCGGCGTTTGGAGAGAAGTATTTTGTGGTCATCCAGTATGGAGAATATTTGTATTCAAACCTTATGCATGGTAACTCAACTTGCAC
>JAOTOM010002974.1:0-67500 GCA_034440615.1 Ashinkailepas kermadecensis | reverse complement strand
TCGCGCCGCGTAGCGACGCTGTTGTCGCTCCCTGGCGTCTAGCCAGGCCGGTCAGCGCGGGGTGGGGTCCCTGGCACGCTGCGCATCATGCCTCTTCGGACGCGCACGTGTTCGTGGGGTGATCCCCGGTGCAGCGCCCACAGATGGGGTCCTTGGAGCGACACACCTTGGTGAGATGGCCGTATCGCTGGCAGAACGCACAGCGGGCCGGGGGCGGGGTCCAAGGGCGGATCCCTATGCGCAGGTACCCCGCCGTGATGAGGGTCGGTGGGGTCAAAGCTCTGAACCCCAGTTTGAGGACCAGACCAGGGCGGGGTCGGCGACCGAGGCGGGTGACCTCGCGCACCCCTTGGGATTGGAGCTCAGTGAGAAGCTCTTCCTCCGACAGCTCCGCGAGCTCCGGGGCGTACGCGATCACCCACGTCGTGGTCAGTCGGTCAGCCAACTCTACCGTGATCTCGGACCCGAGGAAGCGGCCAACGTTCAGGAGGATACAGGCCTGGGCAGCCTCCCTGACCCGTACCAGGAGGGTCCCAGACCGGAGGACCTTGTCTGAGGCTACCTCACCCGTCCATCCATCTATTTCCCTCGCGATGGCGAAGGGAGACGTCCTTGAGAATGAACCCTCCTTCCTGGTGAGTAGGATAAATGACTCACCATCGGTGGTGGGGGGTCCCGGGAAGGGAGCAGGCGGACTCCCGGCCGGGGCCGGGGCCCACCGCCCTCCGGAGGGGGCGGAGGGTCCCCGGGAATACCGGGGTGGGGGTGATACCCTGGAGGGGAGTTGGGAGGAGAGTGTGTGTGTGGTGAGAAGGGCACCCTGAAGGGGTGCTACGAGGAGAATGGTGAAGAAAGCTGTCGTGCAAAGTGAGAGAAAGGCAGAGTTTGGAGAGATGGGAAAGTCGGTCAGAGGCGGGCGCAGTCACGTTCATTGAACGCTAGCACGATCCATTAAACCAGAAAGGTACCTCTAACCGACTCTAACCTTTATGGCGGGGTGGGAAAAGAAACAGCCGAGGCTGGCCGCCGCTACAATTCGGTTTCCCGACGGCGCCCGAGAGCGAAGGGATGCAGCTTCTTGACACGGCAGGCAGCTTCTTGGCTTGATCTCCGGTTTGATCACGATCAAAACAGGGTCTTCTCGAGCCCCCCATATATTGTGGATACTGCAATCACTTTACCCACGCATGTGCTTACTCCCTTCCCGTTTATGCCGCCTCGCAGCCATGCATTAGCTCGTTGTAACAGGATAGTAGCTTGACATGGACGACTTTTGGGATTCCATTCGTGCTGATGTGTCGGACGGCATCGGCCGCGGCAACGTTGCTGAATGCAGTTCGGAACGGCTGTTTGAAGCTGGACGTCCGTGCCGATGCATGCAGCCACCCTTCCCTTGCCTCGGTGTGAGTGCGTGAGACCTCGGCCGTGTCGGTATCATTGAATATGGTTATGGTTACGAGCGCGGGCCATGTCCGAGCTAGTCTTCTCGCGAGCCACGGTTTCGAATTTTTTTTGGGAGGGGGACAAACCAGGGACGCGGTAAGTTTGGACAAGATATAGGGGTATCCCCCCCATACCAACTAAAAATCCATGGATTTCAGCCACTTCTTTTTCAATGTCTGGTTTTAAGATTTGCCATTGTTAAAAATGATATTTCGCTGACAAAATGGGTTAATTTGCAGTACAAGGTGTTTTTTTTTGTTCTTCATCTTTTTGGGAATTTTTATTCAGAATACCATGTTTTTGAAGGTGACTAAGATGATGGGACCACTTATTTTCTGTGCAAATGAAAAAAAAATCGAACTTAAAAACCTAAACTAACTTAACCTAACCAAACCTAACCCATTTTTTTGCTTTATGGAGGCAAATGCGTGTTTAAAAAAAACTTGTCTTGTTACCACCTTAAAGCACAATAATACCGAAAAGTTTCCAAAAATGTTTCACAAAAATTTTAATTAGTAAATCTTCAAAAGCAGCTTAGGTTAGGTTAGGTTAGGCTAGGCTGAGTTAGGTTTATATTTTAATTTTGATAATTTTCCAAAAATAAATTGCTTGACATTCTTCTAATTGTATTTGTGGGATTTTTTTTGTATCCAAAGGTAGGTTCGGTTATGTTGCATTTGTGTATTATTTTTTTGCATTTCTTTTTGTGGAATGTTACCTAACTCAAAGCCCCTTTTTGGTAATATTTTGCTCAACCTGAAAAGTAAGCATTTGCACAGAAAATGTGTGGTCCCATCATCTTCGTCGAACCTTCATAAACATGGTATCCCCACGAAGAATTACTCTTTTTTTAACCCTTATACTGCAAATTTACCACAAACTGTACCAACAAAATTAGCAAGTTCCACTCCTTATCACTGTCTATGCACATCTAGCTTTATGTCGTATGTGCTGGCCAGATTTCACAATCACCATAGAGCCATGCTGTAAGTATATTAGACGTTGCCCTCTTGGAGCAGGAAAACAAAATATTGGACGCTGGTTTTATTGTAGTAAATATGGACATACAATAACATTGCCCATGCTTTCCTGTTTTACGGGGACACATTTCGATGCAATGACAACCAGGCCCGATAGAGGGTGTGGCACTGAGGGTATGTCCCGCCCCCCCCCCCGCGTGGAAGATGGCGACCCTCAGGCCGGGAAAGGGCGCCCCTCTGAAAAGGTTCCAGTGTACCTGCTCGAATTTTGAAATGAGAGCTGAAAAGGAGCCTTTATGAATGAAAAAGGCACCCCCTTGGAAGGAAGGGCCGAGTGCATCCCGCACCCTCGAATTTTGCAGACAGAGGTGCCCCTCCAGGTGCTTTCGCAGTAGTCGCTCCAAAGAAATGGCGCCCCTCCAGACAAGTGTCCCCTCTGACAATTCCTGGATCCACCCCTGATCACAGCATTGCTCTCTCGTGGTTATGAACTCAGGCTGGTTATACAATTGTGCGTATTCACGTGTGGCTTCTCTTCCGAATTTGACAACTTCCGTTGAACCATTAAGAGGAAAGCGGACAATTTGAAGACAAAAATATATATTTTATATGTCCGGAACAGCAATGTGGCGGTGTAAATCAAAACCGGCGATGAGAGCGCTGTCCGAGCAGGTTATGACGAATTTCTTCGGGGAACTCCTAGTCATATAGGATATGAGCAGGGTGGGAATTAAGGCACTTCTTAAGATATGTTATATCTGAAAACATTTTTGCACTCCGGGTTCATACTGGATAGGATTGGCTTCACATGTACTCCGACACAAATGTGGGAACAAATATATCAATAAAAACAAACACAAAACGACGCTGGTTATTCCACTTTCGGTCACCACTCAAACTAACCACTTTTTGTAGCGGTCACCAGCCGGACCACAGCTTCACACACTCCCTCAATCTCAACCACCGGAATTGCCGACAACAACGCGCCAACAGCACTTGCAAGATGGTGCGCATGCGCACTGAGTACAATGTTCTCCGGCTCTGGAGCCGCGTCTCGGAAAACCTGTGTTCTTGCCACCCATATAGTTGGACAATTTGACAGTTTTAAGAGACGTCCTCCGGAGTCCCGGAGGCCACCGATCAGAATTGTCTGCGTTAGCGTTTTCTGTTCTGAAATCAGTTAGTCAACCAATCAATGCAAGGTAATTTTGTATATGACGTCATAACCATTAGCAACTTTAAACACATGGTTAACAGTGTCATACTGCAAACACAAAACCTTGACTGATCCTTTGCTTTTATCACATCCAACTGTGGCGTGTGCGGTAACGGAGTTGCGTTCGTATTACGTAGGAAATTGGCTGCGTAGGCAGTGGCGTCGCCACGAAATTCTTCCAGGGGGGGCAATGTTCATAGGGGGCCTCCTGTTCCCCAAAAGGGGGCCTCCACTGTTTTTAAAAAAAAAATATTATTAAACAGAATATGCATGGGTGAATACGAACCTAACAAAATAATCCATCACAAAAAAAAGAAGAAAAAAAAACCCATTCATTCAGGCACATCATACCTTTCTGTGTTGCCATATATCATCAACAATGACATCCTCTATGGCAAGGTATACTTTTTTTTAACGTTATCTTTATGAATTATATGAACTAGATTATGTCTTCAGTTTTCGTTTGATTTGTATAATTCCATAAAGTAACGTCCAAGACCTTTCTTTAGCACTGCTTTTTTCCTTGGCACCTGTTCTATTCTGGGAAATATTTGGCAAATTGCACTGTTCCAGGAGGTCCTGTGTTAGGGCCTCCTATTGCTTTTTAATCTCTTAGCATGGTTCCCGAATGGGAACATGATTTCATATTGATGTCTTGTTTGTTCTTGGCATGGTGCATCATTTACGCAAAACGCAATAGCAAGAATCATTTTTTTCGCTGAAAACTAAGCCATACCAGGGTATAAATAAGCAAATGTGCATAAATACGTCAGTGCCAAAACAAACCAATATCTGTATGCTTTATCGACGAGAAGAATCTTCCCACTGGCCTCTAGATTGTAGCGAGCTGGTGGGGCTCGTGCTGAGCATATCTGAAAGTTATCTCCCATTGATCAACCCACTTCTATGTCCATCAAGTTTAACTGAATATAGCTGGGTTCATCACTACTGTTAGTAATTCCCACCAGCTTGATCTCATACACAAGCTGAAACGATCATTTCTCAGTCCTCGGGATCATTTCTCAGTCCTCGGACGACAATTTCGCGAATGCGACAACGAGAAGTGAATTTAATTGGTTTTCTGATCGTCATCTTAGGGATTTTTTTTTTTTAATAACATTTGGTGCTGGCTGCAAAGCACTTGGCACAGAAGCTAAGATAGTAAATCCTCCGCGAATAAATTCACGGCAAGAACAAGCATTGAACAACAATGCATCAATGGCAATGCAACAATGTAACAATGATAATGCATAAATAATGCAAAACCTTCTAATTCCACGCCTTCACGCCCATGGTTATCGCTGTGCTGTACCGTTTTGTAAATTGTGTCGTTGAGAAGGTACTGAAGCTGGGAAGCTCTAATCATGCAGGCTGTAATCACAGAAGACAACTTTGTAGGAAGAAAATACGTTTTAAAACATCGTTCCTCCCATTTAATATGGGGCATCGGTGTTGTTTTGTATGTTTGTGAGGGGGAATTTTCCCCCGAAATGTTGACCTTGCTCCATGGGCGTAAGTTTTCCGATTTAGACCACTATTTTGTCAAAGGGGACCATTTTAAATACAATAATTAGTGATCGACTGGATTATCCTGTGGAGGGGCCTAATCTATCACTATCGTTTCTGATTCGTCTGATTTCAACCCTAGCTCCCCCATCCTGTTCGAATGTATTATTTTGGTATCCCTTGACAAGTCACCTCGCACTGCTGAAATTACACCTACGCAAATCACTTTAAAATATAAAATTTCCCAATTTCAGACATTCCGGTTCATAGTGCCCGGTCGCCACGACTCCAACGTTATTGCACGTGCACACCCATCTTGCGCATTCGGCGCATTCGCCACACTTCGTGCGATGCTACGGATTCTGCTGGGCCTCCTACGCTTTGCTAATTATTGCCACATGATAGACTTGTGCCATATCTGACGTGATAAAATGCTTCGTATGGTCGTTCGCTGCGAAAATTCGATGAATTAAATTCGATCCTTAGTTCCCTACTGCCCATATTTTATGGTAAAGAAATGCGGATACCCGCTAAGCTTTGATTCACCTCATATCTTTGATTAAACATGCTTCCAGGTTGGCTACCGAACCGAAGCCCAGCCTGAGTGTACTTCTTTGAACCCGTTTCGTATTTCTTCGTCTACGGATGTGTCTTAGGGCTCCAATCCATTTTTGTTAGAGATCCAACGCATTTTCGAAACTACTGCTCGTATTAGGGTTTGTTGCTTTTTTGTGCACCGAAGACTTTTTTTAGTCGTCGGGACGCTTTCAAAGATATCGATGTGTTTACTTAGTGCCCGGCATTTTTGTTAGTTTCGGACCATGTTGCTTTTTGCGGCCCCAGCCTTTTTCAGGCCCTTGTGCAGTCATATGGTCCCTGTGTGCCTTGAGAGCTTCGGGTGTTGTTTTTAAATGATGTTTTTTAGAGTTCCCGGTATATATAGTTATGGCTACAACACATGTTTTCGGGTCCTGTCGCTTTTTGCAAGACTGCGCTTTGGAGGGCCAGTCGCATTCTCGGTCCTCGTTGTGCTCTTAGGGTCCCGCTGTGTTTATTTGGGGCTTCTGACGCGCATTTGTGGTGTCCCGGTACGATTTCGGGGCTTTTGCTGGGTCCTATCGCGACTTATCGCGTCCAGGCGCGTGGTTCCGGGACCCAACGCCAGTTGTCTGGGCTCAACGCGATTTTGTTGATCTCTTCTGAATTTTCTTTAAATTCCGAATCCCGGCCTCATTTTTTCGAGTCACTGGCGCCATGTTTTTCTATCTCACTTCGATTTTCTTCGAGCTCCGGTATGTTTTTCGATGCCGTACGCGATTTGTCAAGGCATCTGATGACATGTTCGGTGCTCCAGAACCATTGTCCTGACCTGGGCTTTTTTGGAATCCCTCATTATTTTGGAGGGCTCCGGCTTTATTTTTCGGATGCCGATGCGACTTTGGGGGTCACACGGTGCCTAGGTGGGGCCCTAGACGCCAATTGTTGGCAGCCCCAACGTTAATTTTTTATGCCCAGACCAAATTTTTGGTACTACCGATGGGAATTGTGGGTCCGAGCGCGAAATTTGGTGGGACCGGTTCGAGTTTGCGGGGCGCGTTGTACCTAGCTGTGACCCCAACGCGATCTCGGCGGTTCCTGTTGCAGATTTTTGTGCCTCGGAGCGAGTTTTCTGGGGCCCGGCGTATTTACTAGGAGTCTCTATGCGAATTCTGGTGGACCGACGCGAATTCGTGTGGCCCCAGCGCGACTTTTGGTGGCCTCGGCTCGATTCTTGGGAGCATTTCGCATTTGCCCTTTTGATGTCACTGCGGTCACCAAAGGACTTTTGTTTCAACCAATGGCACCTTTCGAGTATAAATGCCCTTCGGGCAATTTTTTCCGGAACTGTTCTTAATTTTCCGGTGCTGGGGTCGATTCTATCGAGACTCGGTGTGAACTTTTGGACATCGAGTTCTATTTTCTTAAAGGTCCTTATGCGATATTTTTCGGTCCTGGTACGATTCTTCGGTTTCCAGTTGCGATTTTTTTCGGTGCCCTGGCACGTTTTTTTCCCAGTGCCGATTCCAGTGCCCTGACCCGATTTTTTTTGTGGAGCAGAGTGACATTCCGGTTGATAATTGATTTTTGGGGGCAGCTGTAACCTTTTGGGTCCAGGCGCGACCTTTTTGGTGTGCAGTGAGATTTTCAAGGGCTGTGACGCGACTTTTTTTCTAGTCCAATGTAATCTTTTATGTCCCGACGTCATTTGCTTTGATCCCTAGCTCGAGTTTTAGCGACCTAGACACTTTGTGGGTGTCCAATACGTTTTTGATGCTTTTGGTGTCGTTCTTGGGACCCCAGAGTGATTATCCATGTCCGGATTGTTTTTCGTTGCCCCGGCTTCATTTGTGTCCCAATGATACTGTTGGGGAACGGTACTACCTATCGTGCCTCTAGCGTGATTTTCATGGCCCGAGCGTGAATTTTTGGTACCCCTAGGCTCAGCGTGATATCCAGGGGCCCCGGCCGGATCTTTCTGGGCCCATATCGTGATTTTCAAGTACCCCGGCACGATTCCTGGCATTTCAGGGCCTTCTTGCAAATTATAGACCTCTTCTCGCGTCTTAGGGGTCTCGCCTCATTTCCTGGAGCTTTTTTACCGGCTTTTGGACGTCTTCTCGTGCATCCTACCCTCCTCCATATTCAATGGTCCTCCTCTCCCGTTTTGGAGGGCCTCCTCCCACATCCTAAGGCCCCTTTAACGTGGCATGGGGCTTCCTCTCATGTTCCAGGGGCGTCCTCTGCCAAATTAGGGGCCTCCTGCCACGCCTCGTGGGCCTCCTTTGTCCTCGCAAAGCTTACCCGTCTTGAGAGATCTTCAATTTGGAAACCTCGCTTCCTTCCATACCTGCTACCTGCCACTCCCATCTTAAGTGCCTTCTCTCATTTCCTGGGAATTCCTTCCGGTCGTCGGGGCTTCATTTGGCCCTGGAAACCTCCTACTCGATCTCGAGGGACTCCTCTCGAGTCCGGCAGGGACCTCCTTTTCTCTTCTAGAGGCTTTCTTTTTTTCAAATTAGGGGCCTCCTCTCACGTCTTCGGAGCCTCCTGTTCTGCGTTTTGTTTATATCTTTGCCCATTTTAAGGGTGGCCTCTTATCTCCTGGTGGATTCCTGTTCTCTCTCAGGTACCTCCTATCCCAAATTACAAGCAACCTTTCCTATCTCAGTTACCTTGTCATTTCCTGGGGACCCTCTTACCGGTCTTGAAGCCTTCTTTCTCGCCTGGGAGCCATCCCTCTTATCTAATTGCCCTTCTCTCATATTTTAGGGGCTTCCTCGTTTATCATAGGGTCTCATTTCCAATCTTATATCGCCCTCTTCCGAATTAGGTGCTTCCTGCCACTTTTCAGGATCATCCTTTTCTATCTTGGTGGAACCTTACCAGTTTTAGGGACTGCTTTTTGCGTCTCCGAAACCTCATCTCATATCCACTGGCTTTATATTCCGTCTTTGGGCCTCCTCTCATTTTCTGAGGTCTCCCTTCCCGTATTGGGCCACCTTTGCAATCCTGGGGCCTTCTTTGCAATCCTGGGGCCTTCTTTGCAGTCCTGGAGGCCTCCTTTGCAATCCTGGGGACTTCCTGTTCATTCCTGGGGGCCTCCTGTGCAATCCTGAAGTCCTCCTTTGCAATCCTGGGGGGTCTCCTTTGCAATCCTGGGGGCCTCCTTTGCAATATTGGGGACCTCCTTTTCAATCCTGAGTGCCTCCTTTGTAATCCTGGAGGCCTCCTTTGCAATCTTGGGGGCCTCCTTTGCAATCCTGGGGGCCGCTCCTTTGTAATACTGGAGGCCTCCTTTGCGTTCCTGGGGGCCTCCTTTGCAATCCTGGGGCCTCCTTCGTAATCCTGGAGGCCTCCTTTGCATTCCTTGCGACTGCCCCCCTTGCAATCCCCTCTGCATCGGGTGGCGACGCCCTTGTGCGTAGGTAGGTATGCGCTCTGAGCTGAGGGTGAAGTGTGAGTATTTTTGTTTGTTTTTCATATGGCTAGCCATGTACTGAGACCAACAGTGAAAGGAAAACATATTGCTCCTGTGAGTTATGAGGGACGAAACAGTGCTGATTATTACGAGTCACTGCCGGGCGGTACCATCCATTGTTCACTTCTTTGTTCCTATGTTTTGACATTTGACTTGACCAAAAATGAGAATGCATATTACTTATGCATATTATGTAGGTACTGATTACCTGGTTTTTTTCCGGTCGGTTACTGATAAACAGATTCCATGCATAAAAAATCATGTCCATGAAAATGTATTCCGGAAGAAGTCGGTATGCACTCCGACTCCCAACCCAGAAAGTAAGTTTCCCACTCTGGATATGAATGCATGCTATCATAACGGCTGCAAACAAAAACAGATTTGATCCTCCTATTCCTATTATAATCAATCATTGTACACACACTGACCTTCGACACCTGTGAAATTATTTCGATATCTCAACATTCTGATACCGTACGGCAAGCCACGTCGAATGGCACCCAAATAGTGAAAAGGAAGCCATTGCGACGAAACGCGAGGATTTTGAGAAGAAAAAAACTAGCCTTGAGGCTTGACCTCGCATGTCCCAGGTTGAAATGTTGCTCGAGGGTTGCCCACGGGCTATCTCTTGATGCCAAACATTAGCTTCAGCGTTGGGAGAAAACGAAGAAACGCGGGGTGACCGTAGAAATGAGCTCGACCATTGACTGAAAATTAATGTGATTTCTAAGCAGTTTGCTGGAGTACCTCACGGCACGTCGAATGACTCCCACTTGATGAAAATTGAATACATAGTGACGAGGCGCGAGGACTTCAAGCAATTTAAGCTAAACTTCGATCTTGTGGTTTGACATTGACATGTCCCGGTTTCAAATGTTACATGAGGTTCACCACGGGCTATTGCTTGATACCAGATGTGGGTAGATTAGGGCGAATAAAAAAAATGCGAGGCGACCGAAGAAATCGGTTAGACCTTTGAAATTAGTTCGATTTCGTAACATTATGATACGGCACAAGCCACGTCGAAAGATACCCACTTGGTGCAAATTGAACCATGGCGACGAGTCGCGAGGACTTCGAAAAATTCAAACTAACCTTTGACTTTGAGGTTTGACCTTGATATATCCCGGTTTCAAAATGTTACTCGATGGTTCACCATGGGTTATCGCTTGATAGTGGATCTGGGTAGGTTTGGGCGAAAACCAAAAAAATGTCGGCGACCGAAGAAATCAGCTTGAATTTTGGCCCGTCGAGATGATTTCGAATTATCAACTTTCTGATACAGCACAACAAGCGATGTCGAATGACATCCATTTTCTGCAAATTGAAGACATAGCGATGAAACGCGAGGTCATCGAAGAACTGAATCAAATATTTGACTGATATGTCTCGGTTTAAATTTCCCGGTTCACCACTGGTTATTGCTTGATACCAGATTTGGATGGGTTTGAACGAAAACGAAAGAAAATTGAGCGGACCGGATGATCAGCTTGGCCTTTGCCCTTGAAAAAATCGATTGTTTAGCTTTCTGTTACCGCACAACAAGCCACGTCGAATGACACCCATTTGAGGAAGTTGAAGCGATAGCAACCGAACCTCGCATTCGGTCGACATCGCTTCAATATCGCCATCTAATAAATCAAGCTAACCTTTGACCTAGAAGTTTGCCCTTGACATGTACCGGTTTGAAATGTTGCACGATGGTTCACCACAGGCTATTGCTTGATACCAGATTTGGGCAGGTTTGGGTGAAAACGAGAAAAAAAATGGGAGGCGACCGAAGAAACCGGTTTGCATTGGACATTGACCGTTAAGGTGGTAATGTGAGACCTATGTAGTTGCTTCCAGCGTGTTCAGTGCAAGCAGAAGCATTTGTGGTAATAGATTCGAATGATTCGAACGACCATAAACCCGTCGCTGAATGCCGATGCTAATACAAATACGCCTTTGGCGAACACGTCGCTAAACTCGAATACGAATACGACTTTAACTTGACGTACTTACCTAAAGCTGCCCATGACTCCCGTCCATGGTCTTGAAGGTACCAAAGGACACCCAGAGTCGCGTGTGTTCAAGATATATCAATATATGCGCAAGGAAATGCAACCTAAGACTATAATATAGCCTTGCAATAATGCAAATTTGTTACCGGGCAAAGCACAATTTTCCACCAAAGCGAAAGCACAAGATGGCCAAGGTTCATGTTATTCAAGAATGGTCTGGAAGCAGAAATTTATAACGTTTGCTGATTTACCATTCGGAGATTTTGTAACGACAGGTAGTCTGTGAAGCCCGTTGATTGGCTTGGTCGTTTTCTAGTATTTTTGGTGATTCTCTTGCATATATGTTTTCACTTTATAAATGATTAAGTATAATTTTGCGGCGATCATACTCAGGTAGCTGAGGCTTGTGGGAACATAAAAAATTGAGGGGTACAAATCACCACCTTTCAGAAATTGGGGGACGTGCCCCCCCCCAGTGGTTACACCCATGCTCGCGAGTGTATAGACGAAAACCGGTTCAAATAGGCGACCCTATCCGACGTGACCCGTACGTTACACTTTTGAAACGTTGAAACGTTCTTCGTTAGTGTTTCAAGTCATGATTTTTGTTTAAGCTCAGACCTTGATCTATTCTTTAAATATTCATCGTGCAAATGATGGCAGCCGTATTTCCTCTGAAGCACTCACAACCTCTGTTTAATGGAGGTGCTTTTTCTATTCCGGCCGGCTCGTGGGAGCAGACGGTATCAGATTGTGATTGTAATCAGCAGGCTTTGTTTTCGAACCAAGAGATGGTGGACATGTCTTATGCTTGATGCTTCTAGCGATGTAGTTTAGTGGATGTATTGCACCTGGTGCTACTTTAGCACGTCGGACATTTGTGAAGACGCGTGGCTACAGAAATACTAAAGGCAATGCTCCTATGGCCGATAAACACGGTGCCCCATTCGACCACACTGCGCTTTTAAGCTTGACCACGTTCGTATGGTGAACGCAGCATCATTTCGTGGTCGACTCGCTCATAAATTCAGGTCATCACCGCCTCGCTCTTCTAGCATCTCTCATGGCGCTTGCATAGTATATTCAGTGTACGTGCACGTGCTTAGATTCATTGGTTGCCTAGATGGCTATTGTGTATATATACCCTAAGATATTGGGACACAGCATGTTCGGCAGATTCGATATAGCAATTGCGATGTTAAGATATTCGTGCCGATGAATAGCGTAGTGTGGCTTGGGCCAGTGAACGCCAGCTGTCGTGTGCGACGTCATTGTGTGTTGGTGACCACGCCTCGTGGCGGCCGACTAACGCGCCGCCGCCGTTCGCAGGGTGCGACTCTCCAAGCGGCGGCAGAAGGGTGTGGCGCCGAGCCGCTCGCGACTGGTGGTGCGCCACCGGCCGCTGAGCTCTGCAGAGTTCCGCGTGCAGCGCTACCGCGAGCGTCAGCTGGAGCCGCCCGGCGAGGAGCCCGAGGACGAAGACGAGGACGACGAGGAGGAGGAGGCGGAGGAGGATGGCCTGCCGGAGACGGCGGGCGGCAGCGGCTCCGGCACGCCCGCCGACGGCGACGCCAGCGACGCCGGTACGGGCCGGAGGGTTTGTCACGTCCTGCGGAAATGTCAGGAGAATCGCCTTTGACCGTACTGGTCTTACTATCCAGATTCTGCCGGTGCCGATTTGGTCTGGAAAAAATGTCTTCTGCTGGTTGGTATTTTGCTCAGTGATGCGTCGGAGATTTGATGACAGATTGTTAACTTGTTATTCATATCAACGAGACGCGTCTATTTGTTTGCGAGAGTGGGCTACTCTGCTGTGGATGGTGGAAGAACGGGGAGGGGGCTCCTGTGAGTGGTATGGGGAGCCTTGTATGGCACGCCCCTGACGCTACTGACTGCTGACAATGTCTGGTCAGGTCGCTCTGAACCTGGTGACCTTGTGTGATACACACCGTTGATCCTGTGCTCTGTGGTCGCAGGCAGTGCCAGGTCGGGCCGCTCCGGCTCGGGTTCCCCGGCCAACCGCAGCGGTAGCGGCAGTCGCAGCGCGTCTCGCTCCAAATCGCGATCCAGATCGCGATCGAAATCCAGATCCAGATCCCAGTCGCGCTCCCGTTCCAAGTCTGGCTCCAGGTCACCGTCAAGATCGAGATCACGGTCGAAGTCGAAATCGAAGTCGCGGTCTCGGTCTTCGTCGGCCGCCAGCGGGGCTAGCTCGGCCGCCTCCAAAAAGTAAGTGAAGAATGGTTGGTCAGGTACATGACCGCTGTTATGGTAGTTATTAGAGGATCTTGTAAAGGTTTGCGGTAAGTTAATATGTTCGGTTTGATATAATTATTCGTGGTATGTATCGGCTCTCGTTGTTTCATGTTCTATTTTCTAACTACACCAAGGCAGATAGTAAATTTTGCTCACGAAATGCGAGCGCATCATGTGAAATTGCCATGCAAAAGGTGGAAGTAATCAAGATATCTCATTACAGGTCAGTGAAAACAAACCAGTTTTCATGTAGCGTGTTGAGGAAATATATTTCAGGTGTTTTTTAATCTGTACTTTTGAGATTGTTTGGTGAGTACGATTTGACTTTTATTTTCACCTCTGATAACACAATTTCCTCAACCGTCTAACTCGGGTTGCTCTCCGTACTGTAAGTGAATTCGGATGTACTGCTGTCTACTCTGCTGTCTACTCTGCTGTCTACTCTGCCACCACCGTATGTCGTGGATGGCGTGCGCACCTGCTGTGTCCCGGTCCGGCTCATGTGCCGGACCAGCCCGCTGACCGCAGTGTGCTCGCCAGGTCTGCCGCTTCCGGCTCTTCCTCGGCCGGCTCCAGCTCCGAGTCGGAGGCCGAACAGGACCAGAAGAGGCGCGACCAGGAGGAGATCTTCGGCAGCGACAGTGACTAGCCGGCGAGGTGTGTTGGCGCCATACCGGCCAACAGGCCGGCAGCAAGTACTGTGTCCGGCGACCTGCGCTCCCCGGCGACCTGCGCTCCCCGGCGACCTGCGCTCCCCGGCGACCTCCCCGGACCTGCCCCCCCGGCGACCTGCCCCCCCGGCGCCTCCCCCCGGCGACCTGCGCTCCCCGGCGACCTGCGCTCCCCGGCGACCTGCGCTCCCCGGCGACCTGCGCTCCCCGGCGACCTGCGCTCCCCGGCGACCTGCGCTCCCCGGCGACCTGCGCTCCCCGGCGACCTGCGCTCCCCGGCGACCTGCGCTCCCCGGCGACCTGCGCTCCCCGCGACCTGCCCCCCCGGCGACCTGCGCTCCCCGGCGACCTGCGCTCCCCGGCGACCTGCGCTCCCCGGCGACCTGCGCTCCCCGGCGACCTGCCCTCCTCCGGCGACCTGCCCTCCCCGGCGACTTGCACTTCACAGCGATCTGCCCTTCCCAGTTGGTACGAGCGCGACTGGAGCGTAAGATATGCGAAGTATTAGGGGTCGGCCAGTTGGTCAGGTGTTGAGCTAATGGTTGCAGCGCTTCGTGTCGTGAACTGTGCACCGTGTGGACGATGGCAGGAGTAGGTAGTCATCACGATGTGGCTGAGGGGCCGAGTCGTTGGTATGTGTGTATGCGTGTGCGTGCGGTGCTTCATGGACGATGTGTCGCCCGTGTAGGCCGTGTTCATAGTAATGAACCCACCAGTGTATCTGCACCAGTTCGGTCGGTTGCGCGCTGGTGGTGCCTGGTGCTATATCGCCCACGGACGTGCTGCGCACACTGCACTATCGGTGGCTGTCGCAGACACAGACTCCCAGATACAGGCTGTCGCGGACACGGACTGTCCCAGACACAGACACAGACCGTCTCGGACACAGATGTCGCGGATGCCGACTATCCCTGTACAGACTGGCAGATACAGAGTATCACCGATACCAACTATCGCGGAATGGACTGTTGCAGGCACATGTTGTGGCCGACAGACTGTCATGAAGTTGCCACATATACAGGCTATCGCAGATACAAACTGTAGCAAACGGACCATCTTCCACTCGGACAATGAGGTTGTCCTTGTCCTGCGTTGCCGAGAGGCGTACTACCTGTGGTGTGATGGTGTTACCCCACGCTCCGCATGAACTGTAGCGCGTCTGTATTAGGAATCCCACAGTCAGCTGGTCCAATACATGATCGTTTGCAGAATGTTGTGTGTGCCTGTGTCGGTTGTGGTAAGTGGTATTTCGGTGAACATTGAAAGGTGGCAATACTGATCTTGTTCGGTGTGCAATGAACCAGTATCTTTGTCCCGTTCTCCATTCGTATGCTGGTTCATCGGATATGAATTTGAGCATGGTGGCGATGCTCGCACCCTCTTCCCAAATCTACGCTACATTCTGCCCAGGTCTGCCCTGCATGCGAACTTCCTTGGAAATAGTTCCCAGGTGGAGAAATGTGCAAGTCTGGTTTACGAGGTAGCAATATTGAATCACCCTAAGCCTATGTAACCCTAATTGAATCACCCTAACCTATGCAACCTAAAAAAGTGTGCAAGAAATGTGAAATATGTCGAGCTTTACTCGTTGGTGCGTCTGACTATATCAACGATGCTATAACTACCATCACGTTATATTAGTCGGGATGTTGGCCAAACAGTTGAAATTTAGTCCGACTCCTTGATGTCCAAAGTATGTGCTATGACTTCGCATGCATTATTTGGCAAAGGAAACCAGATAAACAGGATGTCGGCGTTCAATCTTGTTTACGCAAGATTCCTGGTCGGTAAGACTCCCGATTTTTTTGCGTATTTTCAGGTTAAAGTCAGCTTCGACGATGTAGCTCTGACACACCGTGTTACTACGGTGACTTAACACGGGTTTTTCGTTTGACAAGTGTGTCAATTTCTTTGGTTCAACAAGTTGTTGGTTCGTTCGCTGGTTGGCCGGGCGGTGGATCATGTCGTACATGGGAGTAAGTTGGTTTTGACTGCGCGATAATCACAGTGGCAGTCCAATGGACCAGTGCCCGGTCGCTGCGACTGGGGACTGCCTGTGACCAGTCGCTGCCACTGTAGGCCGACTGTGGCCAGTGGCCAGTCGCTACCACTGGAGGCCGACTGTGGCCAGTGGCCAGTCGCTACCACTGGAGGCCGACTGTGGCCAGTGACCAGTCGCTACCACTGGAGGCCGACTGTGGCCAGTGGTCAGTCACTACCACTGGAGGCCGACTGTGGCCAGTGGCCAGTCGCTACCACTGGAGGCCGACTGTGGCCAGTCGCTACCACTGGAGGCCGACTGTGGCCAGTGGCCAGTCGCTACCACTGGAGGCCGACTGTGGCCAGTGGTCAGTCACTACCACTGGAGGCCGACTGTGGCCAGTGGCCAGTCGCTACCACTGGAGGCCGACTGTGGCCAGTGGCCAGTCGCTACCACTGGAGGCCGACTGTGGCCAGTGGCCAGTCGCTACCACTGGAGGCCGACTGTGGCCAGTGGTCAGTCACTACCACTGGAGGCCGACTGTGGCTTGTGGCCAGTCGCTACCACTGGAGGCCGACTGTGGCCGGTGGCCGCAGCCGTCGACCAGTGGTCGCAGCCGTCGACTAAGGATGATCTGGCTCTGGCCGACAACATCGGCCCGATGTACAGTGATAGCCATGAGGTACGTGGATGTGCTAGCACGTGAATATAGATGGCATCGGCCCTCTACCGGCCGTGCCGTGTGCGAGCCCCGGCGGTCCCCGCCGACCGTGCTGTGTGCTGACACGGCGGTCCCCGCTGACCGTGCTGTGTGCTGCCCCGGCGGTCCCCGCCGACCGTGCTGTGTGCTGACACGGCGGTCCCCGCTGACCGTGCTGTGTGCTGCCCCGGCGGTCCCCGCCGACCGTGCTGTGTGCTGACACGGCGGTCCCCGCTGACCGTGCTGTGTGCTGCCCCTGCGGTCTCCGCTGACCGCGCCGTGTGCTGCCCCGGCGGTCCCCGCTGACCGTGCTGTGTGCTGCCCCGGCGGTCCCCGCCGACCGTGCTGTGTCCTGACACGGCGGTCCCCGCTGACCGTGCTGTGTGCTGCCCCGGCGGTCCCCGCCGACCGTGCTGTGTGCTGACACGGCGGTCCCCGCTGACCGTGCTGTGTGCTGCCCCGGTCTCCGCTGACCGCGCGTGTCCGCTGACCGCGCCGTCGCCTGCTGTGTGCTGAAGGCCCGGTTCCCCCCTCCCCGCGCCGTGTGCTGCCCCGGCGGTCCCCGCTGACCGTGCTGTGTGCTGACCCGGCGGTCCCCGCTGACCGTGCTGTGTGCTGACCCGGCGCATAGTGTGATAACTCGAGCGAAAAACTTACCAGAAAGCATTGCGGACGAAGTATGCTAGTTACAGGGACGATTTTGGTCTTAATTGAAAGAGCTTCAAATTTAGAATATATGGAGGAGCTCCATTGCCTTAAAGATTGCGTAACCAAGGAATGTCAGAGATCATACCTGCTGGGGGGAGTGGAGCATTCCGCTCCCCTCATTTTGCTTCCGCGAAATTTCTCTGGAACCAATTGAGGTAGACAGCTGACATTGTACACACAACCACATGAGCACCTAGTGTACCTTCTTCTAAAAGATCGACGTCCGGCCGTGCATGGTGACATTATAATGACGTCATAAGCGAAGTCCATCTACGCTCATATATCGGATTATTATTAGTTAGCGTTTGCTATGCGAGCATTCTGCACTGTAAATACGATCTAATAATTGGTACGCAGAATAGATTAAATATCTACTTGTCCTAAGTGGCTGAAATTATGCCAAAATAGATCCATAATATATGACGCACAGATAAAATCTAGGTCTCTGAAGAGTGAAGGCACGTCGAGCCGTGTTCCCGTCGTTCCTAACCACCCGCACGCTGCTGATCCACGACAAGACCCAGTCTCTCCCGGAACTGCCGCTGTAATTTGCTCTACCTTTCTTTCACACACATCTTGTTTTCTTCGCCAGACACCGCCCACACTTTGACCTTCAGACGGTAAGATATGTGGAGAAGGCACCCAAAACGTCGAAGACGCATGCATAGTTGAGAGACCGAGCTGGCATGTACCCTCGCAGGCTGGTCGAGCCGCGGCAGCGGACAGGTCATTCATCTGACGAGGTGTGCACCCAAAGATGGTGCATGTCATGCTGCTGCCGGTGTTGGTCACAGCGTTCGCCAACTTGCCGTCAATCATGGTGAGTTGGAGATTGTACGCCACTCTGAGACTGGTACCGTCTGTTGCAGTGACGCAAGTCGGCCTCAGTCGACGTATCTCGGATTCAACACTGTCTCGTTCTTTCCGGAAGGCCTCTGCTGTCTCGCGCTTGTACTGATCCGCAACGACCGGCAGAAGCGGGTTGAAGACGGCGTTTGGTTTGTCCCGACGCAAGTGCCACCGACCGTCAGTTGCAAAGACACCATAGTGGCACAAAACATATTTTTTATGCAGCTTCGTTGCCGTCTCCCATCTGTTTGTATTCATATTGCCCGGTGGCCCTGACAAATCCCCATTTGACGTGAAGCACGGCCGAAGTGTAGGTGCTAGATGACGTCGACTGCTGGTCGACAGGTGAAGCTGAGTCGGTACGGGCAACAGACGGCAGACATGCCACCAGCCGCTGCTTCGTATGATCCAGGAGAGCCAGCAGAATCACCTCAGCTGACGTCTCAGTGCAAGGCCTCCTCAAGGAATTTTCACTAGGTGGGATTTCTTGCTCATACCTTATCAGCATAATATGGCGTCACTGGCAGATCTAGCCTACCTGCTTGGGGGAAGGTCATCTTTTGGCGCGTACCCAACCCTCAGCCCCCCCCCCCCCCCACCCCCCCCCTCAGTGGCGTACCGAGGGTTTGCGTCATGGTAAGGGGAAACGGATTTGAAGGGTGCCCAACCTGCCACTATTCTTGGTTTAAAGGCAACGGATTTCGACCGCTATTTTCCAAACGGGTCCTTTTTATTATTTTTAACAACAAATAATTAGTGACCAATTGACATGTGGAGGGAGCCCAATATCTATCACCATCGTTTTTGAGTCACCGGATTTCAACCCTAACTCCTCCACCCTGTTCGATGGTTTTTCTTTTTGGTATTCCTTGACAAGTCACCTCAGAATACTGAAGCTACACCTGTACAAATCACTTAAAAATGCAATATTTTCCAATTTCAGGCATTCCAGTTCATAATACCCGGTCGCCACCACGCCAACGTTCGTGCACGTGTATGCCCGCCCGTCTTGTGCATTCGGCGCATTCGCCACACTTCGTGCGATTCTACGGTTTCTGCTAGGCCTCCTACGATTCGCTGATTGCTACGACATATGATAGTCTTGCGCCATATTTTACGCTATGGAATGCTTCGCATGGGGGTTAGCTGGGAACATTCTATAAATATAAGTCGATGATTAGTTCTCTTCTTCCCACATTTTATGATGGTTTAGATCCGGATACCCGCTGAGCTTTGATGCACTTCGTCTCATTGGTTAATATGCTCCCAGTTTGGCTACCGAACCGGGGCCATGGCTCGGTATTCTTCTTTTTGTTCGATCCGTTGCATTTTTCTTCGTCTACGGATGTGTTTTAGGGCTCCAGCCAATTTTTGTTAGGTGCCCGGCACATTTTTAGACCCCCGGCTCTTGTTAGGGTTTTGTTGCTTTTCATGCACTGATGTATTTTGCTGGGTACCGGCGCGTTTTCGAACACCCCGATGTGCCCGGCCTTTTTGTGAAAAATCGCGTCAATGGGGTGATGGGTTGATGGGTTGAACATCAATGGGTTGATCGTCAAATGATGAATTAGTGCCCGGCCTTTTTGTTCTTTTTGGTCCATGCTGCTTTTTGCGAGCCCCAGACTGTTTTATGAAGTCCCCATGCGGTCTCATGGCCCCGTACCGGTGTGTTTTTAGAGCTCCCGGTGTGTTATTTAGGGATGCAACGCATGTTTGCAGTCCCTGACGCTTTTTGCGAGATTCGGTGCGCTTTGGAGGACCCGGTGCCTTTTCGGCCTCCCGTTGTGCTCTTAAGGTCCTGCTGATTTGTTTATTTGGGGCTCCTGACGCACATGTGTGGGACCCCTTCACGACTATGGTGTCTCAGCGCGAGTTTTCGGGCCTAGGCGCGTAGTTCTGGGGAACAGACGCCAGTGTTCTGCGCTCGACGCGATTTTTGGGGACCTCTTCTGATTTTTTTTTGTCGGAATCTCGGTCTGATTTTTTTGAGCCCCGGCGCCATATTTTTGTGTCCCGTTGCGATTTGCGAGCTCCAGTACGTTTTTTTTCGGGGTCGTACGCGATTTTTGAAGGCATCTGGTGCTATGTTTGGGGCTCCAGAGCGATTTTCCTGGCTCAGACATTTATTTTTGTAATCACTCCTTATTTTGCAGGAATCCGGCTTGATCTTTTTCTGCTCCCGATGCGATTTCTGGGGCTACGCTGTGCTTATTTGGGCCCTCGAAGTCAATTTTTTTGGAGTCCCGACGGTAGTTTTTGATGCCCCGGCATAAATTCTTGGGACTAACTGATGGGATTTTTTAGTCCCGAACGCGATATTTGGGGGTCCGCCGGGAGTTCGCGGGGCGCGTTGTACTTACCTGGGGCATCAGCGCGCTTTTGCCGGGCCCCGTTGCAAATTGTCCGGCCCCGGCACGAGAATTCTGTGACCTGCTGAATTTTTTTTGCGAGGCCCCTACGCTAATTCGGAGGGCCCCGATGCGAATTAGGGCGATTATTGGGAGCCCATCCTGCTCGGGATGGAGGGAGGCCATTCGGCAGTTCGAATCTCGCAACAGACGGCATTTACCGAGTCCATCGGCGGCCAATCGGCGTGAGAGGTTGGCGACGCTATATGACCTAGCGGTTGAATGCGTCGTAAAAGAACCCAAGGTTCTTCTTCTAGTGCGTTGTTGGCCCCCGGCGACATTTACAGGGGCCCTGCTCGACTTCTTGGGGTCCTCAATGTGATTTTCTGGGGCCCCGTTGCGAATTTCAGGGTGAAAGCGGATTTTTATGGGGTCCAGCGCAATTTTTTCCGGACCACGGTGCGGTTCTTGGGGCCCCACAACCTCTCAGGTGGGGGGGGGGGCAACTGCCCCCTTTGCCGGGGGAAAGGGTGTAGTATCGCCTGGGTGAGGAAAAACCGATCAACATTCCACTACGTTACACACCTTGTCTATTTTGCAAAGGTATCTAGCTTCATCTGTCTTAATTTTAGCAACATCGAAGAAAAGACCGCAAATTAATATCTAGCTCTCGTCACTCTTCTCATGCGGCCTGGCTCGCGTCGCCCCCTCCTCTTGTGGTTTGCGAAAAAGTCTAGGTCATGTTTTTATAGGTAATACCACCGTTAATGGATCCAATTGCTGGCTTTGTACCATGCATTTTCCACAGAAACATTTCACATTTGAGTCTTCCTCGTCGCTTTGACCTCAGTAGAAGTGCTGCCAACTTGCTACCATTTTTGTTCTTGGTACAAAGGTACCTTTGTAAGGGAAAAAATCACTTCCACTACCGGAACTATACGAAGGTTTTTTCGGTTGCTTTCTCCATTGAAGCTCCCTTTGACTAGGTGGGATTTTTCGCCTCACTAGGTGGGATTTCACGGCACTAGGTCGGACACATCCCACCTAGTTAACATGTTAGAGGAGGCCCTGTCTCAGTGAATTGCATGCTGCTGACTGCCGGATAGCACTCTACATTGGCCTCATGCACCTTTCTATAGGCGGGCAGGATGTCTGTCTTCGCCGCATCATTCGTCACTCGGCGGACCATACGGTAGCCGTGCACAGACAAGCCAGCTGACACGCACATTGCCAGCGCCCGGTCTCTTGACACGCACCAGGGTTGGCTCACTTTAGAGCTTCTGAGAGCCCGGCGAATCTTGCTGGACCAATTCGGTGATGCTCCCACCTGTCGCAGCACGAAAGCCACGTCCTTCATGCCCTCAGCACAAGCACTTTGCCTGGCAGCCTCTACGATCTGCAGATAACTGTGCTGTTGAGCAACTCTTGAGGACGCCCGACGCGCTGAGCTGATGGTAGATCCTAGCTGGTCGCCCTCGCGCTCCGTAGTAGTCATCAAAGCGATGTAGTCATCAAAGCGAGTCTTGGTTTCATTATCACTCACGACGTGGTCATCGCGCTTCAGGGACAAGGAGAACACTTCGTCTCCCGAAAGATAAGTCGCAAACTGACTTCTGAATTTATCCTGGGCTCGCTTACATTTAACCGACTTTCCTTTAAGTTCTTGGCGATCAAGTCGGTTCCATTTGTCATGTCCATAATCGGTGACTCACTCGGGGGATAGTCCTGAGGGATTTTCTCCATAACTAACTGAAAACTATAATTAAACACATGACCATAATAGTTTTCACGCCCAAACGCTTTAGCACTGGTTAACAGTGCTAAAGTTCGCTAACTCCTCTCTGCTGACGCGCACCTCCGTGCTCACTGTACGCAAATTCCAACCACACTGGCCCGACCCTTACAGGCAAGGGCATCTTCCCTGTCGTGGGAAACACTGTACGTGACCTATCCCGACTCAGTCGCCTCGTCAGTTAGGGAAGTTTCTTGGCATAGCGACCACTGGATCAGGTTACTCGGTCAGAACACCCCACCAGCCGACGCGTCGCGGCGTCCGGTTAGGGCTTCCCCGTGCCGTCCGGGCTGGCCACCGCACCGCACCGAGGCCTGTCGGCTCGGAACACAATTGATCACTACCGGTGTTAGAGCAGCTGTGTGCAGCTGAAACTTTCGGTGCACATAGTCATAGGATCGCTGATTTCATCAGGATTAGTATCTGGCTGTGCGCTGTTGTACGTTTTTTTATACCTTCTTCGAACTTGGAGGTTCTAAAAAGTTGAACGACTATTGAAATGACTTATGGTTTGATACAAAAGAGTAAATTGTGAATCGTTATCTGCCTTTTTGAATTGCTTAGCGCATTGAGAATGTTCTCAGCTATCATTTCATATCTCACTTGCCCAGGTTTTCCACGTTCATGGACTTGTTACTGTATCAAATTTTGTGAAAATTTTCCTAAAAACTGTGACCCGGTGTGCCTCAAGCATTTGCTGATACAATGGCACCACAAATATTGCATGAAAAAATAGTCGATAAATACATTTTTGGCCAGTTCTTTCCTAGAGTTATCACACTGTGCGGCGGTCCGCCGACCGTTTCAGGGGCAGCCCGGCCATGCAGTGACGTCACGTTGTGACGCACGGGGTGTGACCCGTGCCGGGGTGGTGGGGCGGCGGAGGGAGTCGACAACTTCGGGTCGCCCGACTGGTGACCCACACTGAGACCGGTGCCGGGCATACGCCAAATCCGAAAGTGAAGGCACTGGGTTTGGACACGGAAGCGAAGCGGTAGCTCGACGATATCAGATGGGTGTGATAACATGATATTTGCTGGGCAGTGACAGTGATATTGGTGGGTGGTGACCTGAACCGGACGTTGAGAAGTGCGGACGTCGCGTGGTGGTGACCTTCGCTGGATGACCACCGTACTGGGGTGTCGCCAACTCTTCCCTCACACCCTCTTCTTTCCAACATACAATTAACCCACTACTCCATTTCAATTTCCAAACGACTATGACTTGGCGTATCCACCACACGGCCATGCACAGGTCACGCTTTGGACGGGCCACATTTAACCTGGCCTTTCGCCGCGGGTCATGGCGGCATGGCGTGATAGTGCGTGGCCCCAGGCTGGGCGCGCGCCTCTGGTGCTGAATGGTGGATTGTGTCGTGCCGGATGTGCATGGTTGGCTGGATCAACATCCAGGGTCGACTGGCGGCTTTTAACGCCAATAGCAGTATGGGCGGTGTGAGGGAAAACCGCCGGCTTTCGCTTGTGTATTGCGCCGGTCTCGCATTTGTACTGTGTTCCGTTACCGGTAGGCTCGGTCCGTGTGTGCTGGGTCCCTGTCTGCTGGAACCGTGTGGGTTGAATCTGTGTAGACTGGGTGTCTTGGGCTGGGTCCGTGTGGATTGGTTCCGTATGAGCTGGGTCCGTGTGGGCTGGGTGCCTGCGGGCTTGGTCCGTGTGGGCTGGGTCCGTGTGGGCTGGGTCCGTGTGGCTTGGGCTCATGTGGGCTGGGTCCGTGTGGGCTGGGTCCGTGTGGGCTGGGTCCGTGTGGCTTGGGCTCATGTGGGCTGGGTCCGTGTGGGCTGGGTCCGTGTGGCTTGGGCTCATGTGGGCTGGGTCCGTGTAGCTTGGGCTCATGTGGGCTGGGTCCGTGTGGGCTGGGTCCGTGTGGCTTGGGCTCATGTGGGCTGGGTCCGTGTAGCTTGGGCTCATGTGGGCTGGGTCCGTGTGGGCTTGGTCCGTGTGGCTTGGGTCCGTGTCGGCTGGGTCCGCGTGAGCTGGGTCTGTAAAGACATAAAAGATCAGTGCAACTATGAGCCACAAGGGCCCTTCTTGGTTGCACTCTGTACACTGAACCAGTTGTCCATCGAATGTGTTGATCAACTCTCCCTGGAATACAGAAAAACAAGCCCCCTATTCTTATAATGATTGTCTATGCTGTTCTTAAAGATGTTCAGTGTGTTGCTACTGACAATGGTTTCTGGCAGCTGGTTCCAGTGTTCTACTACCCTGTTGGTGAAGAAGGACTGTCTTAACCTTGTCCTGCTGTGATTAACTTTAATTTTGAATTGATGACCTCTAATTGCATCATTTCTGTTAAATTCAAACAGTTCCCTGAGATAACCCTGTTCCTGACCATGAACAAATTTAAAGACCTCGATGAGATCTCCTCTCAGCCTTCTATATCTAAGTGAAAACATATTCAATTTCTTCAATCTTTCCTCATATGCCAGGTTGCCCATACCATTCACCATTTTTGTTGCCTTCTTTTGTACTCTCTCTAAAAGCCAACAATCTTTTTCATAACTAGGGGACCAAGCTTGGACACAATATTCCAGATGTGGCCTGACATATGCACAATAAAGCTTCCTGATGACTTCCTCACTTTTGTATGATACATTCCTATTTATTGCCCCAAGCATTCTTAGTGCCTTCTTCCTGGCTTCTTTGGTCTGTTCTGATGCCCCCAATTTTGTGTTAAAAATAACACCTAAGTCCTTCTCCTGCTGAGTCACAGATAGTACTTGGCCACCCATCAAGTATGGAGCCTTGATATGCTGCCTACCTACATGCATGATTTTGCACTTATCAAAATTAAATTTCATTTGCCATTTTTCGGACCACTTCACAAGCTCGTCTAAGTCTTTATGCAGCAAGACCTGCTCATTGTGCCCTGTTATTGCCCTAAAAACCTTCAAATCATCTGCAAATTTAAAAACCTTACTGCTTAGGCCACTTTCAATGTTATTTACAAACATAATGAACAATAGTGGTCCCAGTACTGACCCTTGGGGGACTCCACTAAGAACATTTTGCCATGATGATTTTGTACCATTTAGCATCACTCTCTGCTGTCTATCTGAAAGCCACTGTATGGGCTGTGTCCACATACGGTGACAATGCCGCTTCCGACGCGAGATAGCACGTGACACTTGTCTGATCGTGTCGGTGGCATTCAATATCAGACCTTCGGGCGGTGACGAAAGTGCATTGGTATGTGGCCAAATGTCGGGTATAATATCGAGTATTATGGCGGGGCGAGTCCAGATGTTCCTTCGCCACCATCTTCTACCATTCACCACCATCATCACCATTATCTACCTTGATTCCTTCGCGAGGTTATTGCCGCCCATGGATGTCGCTGAGCATGGGTGTAGCCACTAGGGGGCTGGGGGGACATGTCCCCCCATTTCTGAAAAATGGCGATTTGTCCCCCTCAATTTCTTTCGTGTCCCCCCCCCAAGCCTCAGCTATCTGAGTATGACCGCCGCGAAATCATATTTATTCATTTATAAAGTGGAACTATCTTTGCAAGAGAATCACCAAAAATACTAGGAGCCGATCTAGCCAATCAACGGGCTTCACAAGCTATCTGTCGTCACAATATCCGAGAGGTAAATCAACAAACATGATAAATTTCTGCTTCCAGGCCATTCTTGAATTACATGAACCTTGACTATCTTGTGTTTTCTCTTGGGTGGAAAATTATGCTTTGTGAGGCAACAAATTTGCATTATCGCAAGGCTTTATACGTCTTAGGTTGCATTTCTTGCGCATATATCGATATATCTCGAACAAACGTGACCCTGGGTGTCCTTGGGTATCTTCAAGACCATGGAGGGGAGTCATGGGAAGTCTTAAGCACGTACGTCAAGTTAACGTCGCATTCGTATTCGTAGTCAGCGACGAGTTCCCCAGAGGCGTATTTGTATTGGCATTCAGCGACGGGTTTATGATCGTTCGAATCAATTACCACAAATGTTTCTGCTTGTGCTGAACACGCTGGAAGCAACTACATAGGTCTCATATGACCACTTTAACGGTCAAAGTCCAACGCAAACCGGTTTGTTCGGTCGCCTCCCATTATTTTTTTGCGTTTGCACCCAAACCCGCCCCAATCTGCTATCAAGCGAAAGCCTGTGATGAACCATCGTATAGCATTTCAAACCGGTGCATGTCAAGGGCAAACTTCATGGTCAAAGGTTAGCTTAATTTACTAGATGGCGATATTGCGATATCGACCGAACGCGAGGTTCAGTTTTTATCGCTTCAATTTCCATCAACTGGGCGTCGTTCGACGTGATTAGTTATGCGATATCAGAAAGCAAGCAATCGAATTACTTTTCAAGGGCAAAGGCCAAGCTGATCCTTCGATCGTCTCAACTTTTTTTTCCGTTTGCGCTCAAACCTATCAAAATCTGGTATCAAGCGATAGCCAGCGGTGAACACTCGAGTAGCATTTCAAACCGGGACGTATCAAGGTCAAAGGTTTGATTGAGTTCTTCGATGACCTCACGTTTCGTCGCTATGGCTTCAATTAGTAAAAAATGGATGTCATTCGACGTTGCTTGTTGCGCGTTGTCAGAAAGTTGATAATTCGGTTGATAATCTCGACGAGTTAAAATTCAAGCTGATTTCTTCGGTCGCCTCGCATTTTTTTTTTGGGGGGGTCGCCAAAGCCTACCCAGATCCACTACCAAGCGATAGCCCATGGTGAACCTTCGAGTAAGATTTTGAAACCGGGATATGTCAAGGTCAAACCTCAAGGTCAAAGGCTAGTTTGAATTTTTCGAAGTCCTCGCGACTCGTCTCTATGGTTCAGTTTGCACCACGTGGGTGTCCTTCGACGTGGCTTGTGCCGTATTATAATGTGACGAAATCGAACTAATTTCAAAGGTCAAAGGTCAACCCGATTTCTTCGGTCACCTCGCATTTTTTTCTTCGCCCTAATCTACCGACATCTGGTATCAAGCAATAGTCCGTAGTGAACCTCATGTAACATTTGAAACCGGGACATGTCAATGTCAAACCACAAGATCGAAGTTTGGCTTAAATTGCTTGAAGTCCTCGCGCCTCGTCGCTACATCACGTGAGTGTCTTTCGACGTGCCGTGAGGCACTCTAGCAAACCGTTCAGAAATCACATTAGTTTGCAAAGTCAAAGGTCGAGCTCATTTCTTCGGTCACCCCGCGCTTCCTCGTTTTCTCACAAAGCTACCCATGTTTGGTGTCAAGAGATAGGCGGTGGGAAACCCTCGAGTAACATTTTGACCCGGGACATGTCAGGTCAAGCCTCAATGTCAAAGGTTGGTTTTAATTCTTCAAAGTCCTCGCGTTTCGTCGCTATGGCTTCAATTTGCATTATGTTGGTATCATTCGACGTGGCTTGCCGTACGTTATCAGAATGTTGAGATATCGGAATAATTTAACAGGCATCGAAGGTCCAGTGTGTGCACAATGATTGAGTGTAATAGAAATAGGAGGATCAAATCTCTTTTTATTTGCAGCCGTTGTGATAGCAGGCACTCATATTCTCTATGACTAGGAGCTCCCACAAAAAAAACGTCATAACCTGCTCGGACGACGCTCTCGTCGCTGGTTTTAAATTTACACTGCCACATTGATGTTCCGGACATGTAAAATATATAACTTTTTCAAATTGTCTGCTTTCCTCTTAATGGTTCTACGGAAGTTGTAAAATTTACAAGAGAAACCACACGTGAATGCGCACGATTTTATAACCAGCCGGAGTCCATACCGCGAGAGAGCAATGTTGTATTCAGGGGTGGATCCAGGAATTGTCGTGGGGGGCACTTGTCTGGAGGGGCGCCATTTCTTTGGAGCGGCGCCACTGCAAAAGCACCTGGAGGGGCGCCTCTGGCTGAAAGATTCGATGGGGCGGGTTGCACTCGGTCCTTCCCGAAGTGTCGTCTTTTCTTCCGAGGGGATGCCTTTTTCTTTTATATAGACGCATTTGGCTGAAAAATTGGACTGGGTGCACTGGAACCTTTCCAGAGGGGCGCCTTTTCCCGGCCGGAGGGACGCCACTTTCCATGTGGGTGGCACATGTCCTCAGTGCCATACCCTTTATCCACCCTGGTTGTCATTGCATCGAAATGTCTCCCGGTAAAAGAGGAAAGCATGGGAAAGGTTATTGTATGTCTATATTTACTACAGTAAAACCATCGTCCAATATTTTCTTGTTTGCCTGCTACAAGAGGGCAACGTTTAACGTACTTACAGCATTGATCTGTGGTGGTTGCGAAATCGGGACCAGCACATACGACATAAAGCTAGATGTTCAAAGGCAGTGATAAGGAGTGAAACTTGCTAATTTTGGTGGAACGTTTTGTCCTCAAAATATGATTTTATCAATGGTGAATCTGAAACCAGACATTGAAAATGAAGTGGCTGAAATGCAAGGCTTTAGGGGGGGGGGGGGAAGCGGGCTACCCCCTCTACCCTGTACAAACTTACCGCGTCCCTGCTTTGTTCCCCCGCCCCAACTTTGGAAACCGTGGCTACATCCATGTCGCTTAGTACATAATGTGGGGCCCCCAATGATAGCTCCTCCCCCAATAATTTGAATTATAGCATGGGATTCTGATCGATTATGTTCCTAGCACTGGCTCCATGTATTGACCCCCCACCCCCACCTTATTTTCAAGACATATTCTCAGATTGAATAGGGAAAATGACACCTGAACATTAGCCGGATACCAAACCATGGGGTCCGGACCCCCACCCCCACCCAGGATCTCAACAATTATTGGTGTTTCCAGAGCACTCCGTATACCTGATTTCCCCATGTCAAACCCATGAGCGCCAGTGGGTTCGACGCAAAATCGGAAATTTTGGTGTTGCGTCGCAACACCAAGCAGATTCTTGGTGTTGCAGCGGCAACACCAAATATGCGGGAGATTCTACCCCTGATCGGTGCCCACGGTCACCAGTCGAGTCCGTCAATCACCAACCCTCCGTTTGGGACTCGGCTCCTCGCCGCTGAACGCCATGCGTCGCATTTGCCTCGCCCCTGACAATTGCCAGCTCTACCCTCGGGCCGGTACCGCCTCTGACACGGACGCCCCGCTTACCGTAACCGTCGCGACCGTGGTCGATGTGTCGGTGCCGTCGCGCCGGCGGCACGTGCGAGTTATGACGGCGTTGCACAGCTATCGACTGGCAGTGCACGCCGGGCAGTCACGTGTGCGGCGCGGCGGGGGCGACACCCGTCCGACTGTGACCGCCGGGGCGCCCGGGCCCCGTCCGTATTGTGTGGCTGCGGGGCGACACCCGTCCGACTGTGACCGCCGGGGCGCCCGGGCCCCGTCCGTATTGTGTGGCTGCGGGGTCGACACCCGTCCGACTGTGACCGCCGGGCAGTTCGGGCCCCGTCCGCATTGTGTGGCTGCGGGGTCGACACCCGTCCGACTGTGACCGCCGGGCAGTCCGAGCCCCGTCCGTATTGTGTGGCTGCGGGGCGACACCCGTCCGACTGTGACTGCCGGGGCGCCCGGGCTCCGTCTATTGTGTGGCTGCGGGGCGACACCCGTCCGACTGTGACTGCCGGGCAGTCCGAGCCCCGTCCGTATTGTGTGGCTGCGGGGCGACACCCGTCCGACTGTGACCGCCGGGCAGTCCGAGCCCCGTCCGTATTGTGTGGCTGCGGGGCGACACCCGTCCGACTGTGACCGCCGGACAGTCCGGGCCCCGTCCGTATTGTGTGGCTGCGGGGCGACACCCGTCCGACTGTGACTGCCAGGGCGCCCGGGCCCCGTCCGTATTGTGTGGCTGCGGGGCGACACCCGTCCGACTGTGACCGCCGGGCAGTCCGGGCCCCGTCCGTATTGTGTGGCTGCGGGGCGACACCCGTCCGACTGTGACCGCCGGGCAGTCCGGGCCCCGTCCGTATTGTGTGGCTGCGGGGCGACACCCGTCCGACTGTGACCGCCGGGCAGTCCGGACCCCGTCCGCATTGTGTGGCTGCGGGGTCGACACCCGTCCGACTGTGACCGCCGGGCAGTCCGAGCCCCGTCCGTATTGTGTGGCTGCGGGGCGACACCCGTCCGACTGTGACTGCCGGGGCGCCCGGGCTCCGTCTATTGTGTGGCTGCGGGGCGACACCCGTCCGACTGTGACCGCCGGGCAGTCCGGGCCCCGTCCGTATTGTGTGGCTGCGGGGCGACACCCGTCCGACTGTGACCGCCGGGCAGTCCGAGCCCCGTCCGTATTGTGTGGCTGCGGGGCGACACCCGTCCGACTGTGACCGCCGGACAGTCCGGGCCCCGTCCGTATTGTGTGGCTGCGGGGCGACACCCGTCCGACTGTGACTGCCAGGGCGCCCGGGCCCCGTCCGTATTGTGTGGCTGCGGGGCGACACCCGTCCGACTGTGACCGCCGGGCAGTCCGGGCCCCGTCCGTATTGTGTGGCTGCGGGGCGACACCCGTCCGACTGTGACCGCCGGGCAGTCCGGGCCCCGTCCGTATTGTGTGGCTGCGGGGCGACACCCGTCCGACTGTGACCGCCGGGCAGTCCGGGCCCCGTCCGTATTGTGTGGCTGCGGGGCGACACCCGTCCGACTGTGACCGCCGGGCAGTCCGAGCCCCGTCCGTATTGTGTGGCTGCGGGGTCGACACCCGTCCGACTGTGACCGCCGGGGCGCCCGGGCCCCGTCCGTATTGTGTGGCTGCGGGGTCGACACCCGTCCGACTGTGACCGCCGGGCAGTCCGGGCCCCGTCCGTATTGTGTGGCTGCGGGGTCGACACCCGTCCGACTGTGACTGCCGGGGCGCCCGGGCCCCGTCCGTATTGTGTGGCTGCGGGGTCGACACCCGTCCGACTGTGACCGCCGGGGCGCCCGGGCCCCGTCTATTGTGTGGCTGCGGGGCGACACCCGTCCGACTGTGACCGCCGGGCAGTCCGGGCCCCGTCCGTATTGTGTGGCTGCGGGGCGACACCCGTCCGACTGTGACTGCCGGGGCGCCCGGGCCCCGTCTATTGTGTGGCTGCGGGGCGACACCCGTCCGACTGTGACCGCCGGGGCGTCCGAGCCCCGTCCGTATTGTGTGGCTGCGGGGTCGACACCCGTCCGACTGTGACCGCCGGGGCGCCCGGGCCCCGTCCGCATTGTGTGGCTGCGGGGTCGACACCCGTCCGACTGTGACCGCCGGGCAGTCCGGGCCCCGTCTATTGTGTGGCTGCGGGGCGACACCCGTCCGACTGTGACCGCCGGGCAGTCCGGGCCCCGTCCGTATTGTGTGACCGCCGGGGCGCCCGGGCCCCGTCTATTGTGTGGCTGCGGGGCGACACCCGTCCGACTGTGACCGCCGGGCAGTCCGGGCCCCGTCCGTATTGTGTGACCGCCGGGGCGCCCGGGCCCCGTCTATTGTGTGGCTGCGGGGCGACACCCGTCCGACTGTGACTGCCGGGGCGCCCGGGCCCCGTCTATTGTGTGGCTGCGGGCCACCCGGCCAGGCCGAGCGGCCACGCCCCCGTACCTACAGCGTCACAGGCGTGCAGGCTGGCTGGCCCGACTTCGGCACCTGCTGGGGACCCGGGCAGGCCGGCCGGCCCAGCCCACCGCACCACAGGCCCATACAGCGTCACAGGCGAGCGGACCTGCTCGGCCGCGCCGCCTTCGACACCTGCGGGGCTGGCCAGGTCGGGCAGCCGCGTCCTGCACGTCTGCTGAACCGTCCCTGCCCTGCGGGCGCGATCAACCAAGGTATGGACCGGAACGTTGCACGTCGCTCTGAAGGAGTTACGAGTAGAGCAGTGGGCGGGGGCTCACGCGTCTGAGCAGCTCTGTCTCCGGCTGTGAATGGTGGGACAGCCGTTGGATGCCGATGGCCCGGCTATCTACATCCACGACTTGGTTTATCTTGGACCTTTGGGTGATGCAGTGCATCCCTTCTCTCCCTGACTCGCCCTGAAACATTGCTTCAGTTTAACGTCACGCTCGCAGAACTAATACTATATGTCGATGTCAGGGGTGTCGATTTTTTAGAAAAAAAACATTGGGGGAGGGGGGCGAAGTGTCAACGTACTTAACCCCCCAACCAACCAAAAACTCATCGGATTTCGCCCACTATATTTCCAGAGCTCAATAATTATGATTTTTTTTTTTATTGACGATGTGTATGCTTATGTTTATTCAGCATCCTCTCCAACGAGCAAAATCGCCCAGTTACAGGTGAAGTCACATAAGCAAAAGAGCAGTACACAGCACATGTCCACGTAAAAACTTAGCATAGCAGTCATAGCATGCGACTACAGTGTCATACAGTGGACTCGGGTCGTCGTTGTCGTCGTCGTCGTCGTCGTGGTCGTCGTGGTCGTCGTGGTCGTCGTGGTCGTCGTGGTCGAGGAGATTCCCAGAAGTGCCATCCGACGGTTTTGAAATGAATGTGTCGGCTCGAATGGTTTCTTTGCTAGAGTCGTAAATATAATGTACAACACTTCGGAAAGTAGGAATAATGTCAGAATTCAAAACAGTTTTCAAATCGGTGGAGTTGGAATGGGCCCCGCACTAGGTGTGTCGCAACAGGAGCATTTTCACTGCAACCCTGTTAGTACTTGTAATCCTTTCCTTCCAAAAGGTAGTGCGGATTTTTATATACCTTTGGTGGCGCTTGGACCCCACCATATTTGCCTTCTTGACCTCATTCACCAATCTGATGTCTAATTCCCCTTGAAATTGACTTGGGATAGACCAAGTAGGATAATATTCCAAAATCTCCAAAATGCCACCATTCGCAGTAATTGCAGCATAGCAGCACCAAATCCAGATTATACTGTTCTTTCATCAAATAAAATAACTCTGCTTTCCCAAAATTTCAATCAAGGTCAAGGTTACTAAACGGAGGTCAGGTCAAATTATCTCTTCTTACCGCAGTGAGAGGAAAACTTTTCGTGCAGAACATGATATAAGAATGATATAGACATTCTGCTTTCAAATATGTGACAAGGTCAATGGTGTTAGGTCAGGTCAAGTATTATGGATATTCTACACTGCCGTCTTGTGTGTGGAGTTGAGATTTTTGTGCGCGTCCGCTGCCTTGGCGACATTGCGCCCGCAATGTCGTTTTATGCCGAATGCTACTGGTCCTTGTGAATTGAAATTTTAATTCGGTTTCAGAGCCACCTTAGTAGTATACCATAGCATTGTGTGAACAAACAATGATCCGAGATGACCCGACTTCGTGTTTCCGGACCTTATTATATAAAGCAAATATAAAGCATATAAAGAGCACATATAAAGAGGTGCAAAATGTCGGACACTAGAAACACATGGCAGACGTAAGGAGTCTTCATATAGGTGCGAGGGACACGAATAAGGCCAGAAGGGTGCCGCACCCAAAAGCATTTCTGGCCGCGCTGCTGTCAGTACCTGTAATCATTACCCTAGTGGAAGTAAGTCAGTCTCGCTGCTGACAAAATTTGTTTTTCTGATGGCATCAATATCCATCGATCGAAATGCACAACAAGAGCAGCTGTGTCTCAATCAGATTCAATGGCTGTGACGAATTGGGAAATATTAATGCATGGGTGACATTGGTACCTATTAATGGTAAGGTGAACGGTAGAATGCGGAGAAAGTGACAACTAATGCACACAAAACTGCTCGGAAAGATGATTCAAAGCCGTGACTAATCCCACACCGTTCACTGTGACTGACCAGGGCCGTGGAGAACGCACCGTCTACCAGGGTTGGATTTATACTTTGCAATCCTGGATGAGGAGAGGACAATTTCTCAGTGATGGAATACGGAGAGGATATTTTCCCTCAAACCTTGGCATCAGAATCTCACTTTGAAGCTTCAGGTGAATGTTGAGCACTTTACCACGGGGCAATTAATTGTCGAACAACACCATCAGACGTCCAAATTGAAAACACATGGAGGAAACAACATGGAGGATAATTTTGTGAAGAGGATAATGCTATGGATGGCAAAATCAAGGAAAAGACCGTTTTTCGACCCAGACGTCCACTGTGGCGGATCAGGGTCGCAGAGCACACCGTCCACTGCGGCGGACCCGGGCTGTGGAGCACACCTTCTACTATGGCGGACCAGAGCCGCGAAGCACACCATCCACTCTGGGGGGACCGGTGCCGCGGAGAACATGGTTCACCGTAACGGACCGGAGCCGCGAAGCACACTGTCCACTGTGGCGGACCAGGGCCGCGGAGTACATCATCAACTGTGGCAAACCAGGGTCGCGAAGTACACCGTGCACTGTTGTGGACCGGGGCCGTGGGGCACACCTACGATGACGAACTAGGGCCGCGAAGCATAGCATCCACTACGGCGGATCAGGACCGCGGAGTACATCATCTACTGTGGTGGATCAGGGTCGCCGAGCAAGTCGACGACTGTGGCGGATCAGGGCCGTGGAGTACACCGTCCATTGTAACGGACCGGGGCCGCGGAGTACACCGTCCACTGTGGCTGAGCAGGGCCGTGGAGTACACCGTCCATTGTAACGGACCGGGGCTGCGGAGCACACCGTCCACTGTAGCGGACCGGGGCCACGGAGTACACCGTCCCTTGCGGCGGATCATAGCCATCAGCAGGTCAAATTATGTCATGCCATGGCAGTGGCGTACCTAGGATTTGCGAGAGGAGGCAAACTGATTTGGAAGGTGCCCACCTACCCCCGTTAAAAAGTCCCCGGATTTCCACCAAAAAAATTGAAAGGTGGTTCTTTATATTTTTGTTATAGAATAATTAGTTACCAAATTAACTGTCCTGTGGAGGGGGCCAAATCTACCACCATTATTTCTGAATCACCGGATTTCAACCCTAACTCCTCCCCATCCTGCTTGAAGGTTTTTCTTTTGGTATCCCTTGAAAAGTCACCTCACACTGCTAAAATTACACCTGAACAAATCACTCAAAAATGTAAAATTTGCCAATAACAGGCATTCCAATTAATAACGCCCGGTCGCCAAAATGCCAACGTTCGTGCATGTGTACACCCGCCTTGCGCAGTCGACGCATTCGCCACTCTACGTGCGCTTCTCCGGTTTCTGCTAGGTCTCCCACGTTTTGCTAATTACTGTCACGTGATAGTCTTGTGCCACATTTGACATGTGGAATGCTTGGTAATGCGGCTCACTGGAAAAAAATATCCATCAATTCAATTCGATGTATTAGTTCTCTTCTTCCCACACTTACTCGTGATTAAGAAATCCGGAGACACACTGACCTTTGATGCACCTCATCTCTTTGGTTAAATAAGCTCCCATATTGGCTACCGAGCCGTGACCCTAGCTAGGTATTCGTTTGTTTTTACCCGTTGCGTTTTTCTTCTTCTATGGATGTGTTTTAGGGCTCCAGCCAATTTGTGTTAGGGGCTCGACACATGTTTGAGACCGGGCTCTTTTTTACAGCTTTGTTACTGTTTTGTACACCGATGATATTTTTGAGGTATCGGCGCGTTTTCGAAGACGCCGATGTGTTTATTTAGTACCCGGTCTGTTTGTTCCTTGTTTATGATCAATTCCCTTTTTGAGGTCCCAGCCTGTTTTTGAGGCCCCGTGTGGTCTCATGACCCTGGTGTGCCTTGAGGGCCTCCGTTGTGTTTTTATTTAGCGCTCCCGGTGTGTTTATTTCGAGCTGCAGCGCATATTTTAATGCCCTGTCGCTTTTTGCGAAACTCGGTACGCTTTGGATTACCCACATTAAATTTTGGGACTACCAACGGAATTTTGGGTCCCGAACGCGATATTTGGGGGCCCCGTGGTCACTTGTTCGGCTCTCAAGCGCGAGCGTTAGTGGCTAGGACACGCTTTTGGGGGCCCAACACGTTTTGTGGGCTTTTGGAGCGGTTATTTGGACCCAGAGTGATTTTGCATGTCGGGACTGTTTTTCGTTGCCCCGGCTTCATTTGCTGGGTGATCACAATGAGACTTTTGGAGCCCCGGTGCGACATGCCATGCCCCTAGCGTGATTGTCAGGGACGATAATTATTGGTACCCCTAGGTTCAGCGTGACTTTCCGGGGACCCGGGCCCGGCCGTTTGTGGCCTCCGTCGTGATTTTCTTGAACCCCAGCACGACTCTTGAGCCCCCAGCGTGATTTTCAGGGGCCCAGGCGGGAACTTTTGAGGCCCCAGCGTCCTTTTCAGAATTCCCTGCGCGACTTTTTAGCCCCACAATGCGATTTTTCGGGGCCCCGGTACGATTATTGGGGGCCTAAACGGGATTTTTAAGAAGACTGGCGCAATTTTTTCCGGAACTCGACGCGATTCTTGGGGGCCCCATAACCTGTCAGGGAGGAAACTGCCCACAATGTCCCCTCCCCATTTGGCATGCCCCTGTGCCATGCAATTATTCAGCATAAGCATACAGGAATAACTTATCTGCTTCATCACTCACAAGTGATTTCAACTCCCAAGTTCTCCAGACAGTTTGAGGAAAGTCAAACATCTCCTACATGGATAGGCAAGGATCGACTATTAGGCAACAGGGATACCATGGAATTCAGATCATAGTACTTTTGCTGCAATACATACATTCTTCCGCAGGCTGCTTTGAAGACGGATGCGCTCCTGAAGTTTGGTCAGGGTTGGAGTTGGATGTGGATGGAGCAGCACTGTAAAGGTTCTACTCCATTTGCATATGGTTCAAAGGACTTCTTTCTGTTTACATTAGCAATGCAGGTAATGAAGTAACACTTTCATTAATTAACGTCTATGGTGTCCTGAGTGAGCAGTAGAATCGCAATGGGTTCTTGTGATATACGTTATAGAAGTAAGGTTATGATGTAGCTTTTACACTCCAGTGGGAATGGTATGGATTCACTCATTAGTGAATCCATACCATAGCCTAATAACCATAACCAACATAACCTAATCTAGCGTATTCTAACCTGCCTTTGGAGGGAAAAAAATAGAAATAAAAATTAAGCAATATATATTCTGAAAATTTTCTAAATTGAACAACCGAACCCAACCTAACCGAACCTAGCGTCAGCTGCTTTTGAAGGAAAATTTCCGATTTTATTTTATTTTTGAAAATTTTAGATTTTTTTTTCCAAGTTAAACAACTAAACTAGCCTAACCTAGCCAAACCGGTATTATTGTGCTTTAAGGTGGTAACAAGACAAGTTTTTACACACATTTGCTTCCATATAGCAAACAAACGGGTTAGGTTTGGTTAAGTTAGGTTAGTTTAGGCTCTTCAAGTTGGAAAACTTATTTTTTTAAATCCAAAAATGTTTCTCCCCCAAATTGCGAATTATTTAGTAACTTTGCAGTTTAAGGTGTTCCTTTTTCTCTTTTTTATAAATTTTTCTGCAGAATACCATGTTTATGAAGGTGACTAAGATGATTGGACCCACTTATTTTCTGTACAAATGCTTACTTTTCAGGTTGTGAGCAAAATAATTACAAAAAGGGCTTTGAGTTCGGTAACATAGCATAAACATAAATGCGTTTTTAAAATGCAACAAAACCTAACCTAACCTAGCGTACCTAACCTGTCTTTTGAGAACAAACAAAAAAATTTAAGGTCAATTAATTTATTTTCTGAAAATTCCCAAACTTAAAAAGAAACCTAACCTAGCCTAACCTAACCTAAGCTGCTTTTGAAGAAAACAAATTATTTTTGTGAACATGTTTGTAAACTTTTTTGGGAAACTTTTGTGCTTTAAGGTGGGAAGAAGAAAAGTTTTATGGGCGCTGTATGACCAACGCAGTCAATGCGGCCGTAAGCCCAAATGACCAACCAACTAACCAAGAAAAGTTTTACACACATTTGTCACCATAAAGCAAACAAATGAGTTAGGTTTGGTTAGGGTAGGTAGGTTTAGGTTTTTTAAGTTGGAAAATTTGTCTTTTTTTCAAATTAAAATCAAATGAATTTGCACCGAAAATAAGTGGTCCCATCATCTTAGTCACCGACATGAACATGGTATTCTGAAGAAAAATTCAAAAAAATAAATCACCTTAAACTGCAAATTTACCAATCATTTTTATTCAACAGCAACTTATGATAGGTTAGGTTTGGCTGGGTTAGGTTCTTTAAACTTTGAAACTTGAAAATATAAAAATGCTTTAACTGTCTCATGCGCAGTGAAATTGAAACACGCCTGATGCTACCAATTTCTGCAATATAAGAGAAAAAAACTATGACGTCACCAAAGCTTGAAGGCGAACTTTGGTGTACCTTCTAAGGTAATAGTATCGTGGGTGGCATTTAAATAATGCGCGCTACCAGACACTGGTCTTGTATGACTCTATAGGGTTTGTTTAGGAAGTCATGTATGGCCATTGCTTAATACCTATTGCTTTCTTCAGGAATATCAATTATAATGAGGTGTCTATGCGGCTTCTTGCTGACTTTTCTCTCATGTTTTCATAGGCTGGCAGATTGGCTCACACGTGGCTTTTGTTGGTTCAGTTTGAGATTGGGTTGCCCCATATCAATATTGAATGCATGCACATTGTCATTGGGCATGTAGGTAGGTACCTACCTTGGTAAATATCAAGCTGATGGTATGATGGGTAGGTTGCTGAAGATAATTCTAGTTTGTATATCCACAATCTCAATGATAACCATGATTTGCATGCAAGTTTGACAATGACTGGAAATTGAGAATGGAATTAATCATGTTCAAGCTCCATATGCATGTGGTTTTGCCATTGGTGGTGTGTACAAACATCAGTATGACCATGCAATTGTTGTTTAGTTGCTTAGCATATTTTTTTCAGACAATCTGGTTTTAAATGCATCAGCATCGCTAATCTCAACATTTTATGATGTAAGCTGTACTTCCACAGTGGAGGGAAATCCAGCTATTTTGTTTGTTCTTTGCACACAATTTTACATTTTTTTCAGCAAAAGGTGGAGAGTCAGTCCACTATCTAATCCAAATATGTTTCTTTTCAGTACAAAATGTGCTGGTTAACATCAATGTTTCTACTTAGCATGGTGTTTTTCATTTTTTCCCTTTAGCTTTCTTATCAGCATAAAATAGCATAGGTTATTTGGGGGCCCCAAATCAACATGGGGGGCAAGATCAACATTGGTGGGGCCATGGCCCCCACAAAAGGATACAAATCGACGCCCCTGGCTGGAATGGACCAGGCTATGGAACACATGAGTGCAACTTTGCATTTGCTAAGGGGCCACTGGACCCCTCAATCATCGATTTTCAACCCCTCCCCCCCTACCCCCAAATAGGCTTAAGTTTAACCATTGGGCCTATAGGCGTCCACTAGATGCAAATGGTTTTCGAGAAGTTCTAGCCATCAAGGTCATTGTCCCCCTCCCCCCTCTCCCTCAGCTATCTTCATAAAGTGACACCAATGTTATGGAATCTGGACAGCGTTGACCCTCGTATTGCGGTGGGGGCATTTTTGATCAGGGATGCGGAGCCGGAGCCGGAGCCGGAGCCGGAGCCGCCGGAGCCGGAACATTTTGCCCGGAGCCGGAGCCGGAGCCGGAGCCGCTGGGACATTTTACTCGGAGCCGGAGTCGGAGCCGGAGCCGTCAAAAGCAGGGCGGCTCCGACTCCGAAAGAGGTGTAAATTAAACAAAATTAGCAAACGTGAAATGAACACATTATACCTAGTATGGTATGGTATGGTATGAAAACGCATTTTTAAACGCCAAAATGTTTAAATACGAGTAACATGTAAAAATATCAAATAATGGTAGAATAACCAATAACCATATTCTAGCCTCCGTAGTCAATGCAATAGTTCCATGTTTAGTTTAGTTAAGTTCATTGTTTCCATCATCAACGGGTTGTTGTACCTTATTAGAGATGAGGTCAAACATTACAATTTACAACAATGGTGTTCCTTGGACCGTTCACGGGATGGGGAGTGTTGTTGATTCGAGTCTCCCCTCTTCTGATTGCCCCAATACGGCACGAAGCGAGCGTCAGTTTACGAGGGCCAGTTTCCGATGCAAGATAGATACAGGGTTTATATGGGAAAGTTGCTTATAATTGTCTGAAGTTTGCGCCCCTGAGTGGTCGCGGCTAACTTTTTTTTACATCCCCCCTAGCTCTTACTTAATGGATCGATCACGTTTGGGATGTACGGAGCCGGAGCCGGAGCCGGAGTCGCCGGAGCCGGTACATTTTGCCCGGAGCCGGAGCCGGAGCCGGAGCCGCCGGGACATTTTACTCGGAGCCGGAGTCGGAGTCGGAGCCGGGATACTTCCCCGGAGCCGGAGTCGGAGCCGGAGCCGTCCAAAATTTTCCCGGCTCCGCATCCCTGTTTTTGATCCCCTGATATATTCTGAGGTGACTCAGAATATATCAGGTGAGGAGTCCATAGAAGTACAGCTGGGGCTCCGAAAAGTTAGAAAGTCGAAAAAAAACTTTGAATAGGGAGGAGGGGTTGAAATCCGGTGACTTAGAAACGATGATGGTAGCTTCCCCCCGCCCTCAACCCGCGGTTGAAAATTAATTTGCTGCCAATTATTTTAATGGAAAAGAGGCAAAGTGGACCCCTGTAACAAAAACAGTGTTCGAAATACGGAGGCTTGCTTTAAGGGGGTGGGTGGTCCCCTCGAAATCAGTTCCACTTCCGCGACGCAAATCCTAGGTAGACCATCGTGCAAGATGCAAGATGCAAATTAAAAAGTTAAACATGGGTGCGTCTGCAAATAATATATAAATATAGATGTAAAATGTAAAAATATAGATGGACTATTTTGAAGTAGAAATGGCTAAACCAGTGTCGTTTTACACGCCAAGTTCTTGTCTAAGTTAATTGCTGTTTCGGAATTAGGTCGGAACTCGTCACAGCAGCGGCCGGAAGACAACTGTCGCTTCAGGCCCGACGAGGCAGCACTCCTACTGTCGCTTCAGGCCCGACGAGGCAGCACTCCTACTGTCGCTTCAGGCCCGACGAGGCAGCACTCCTACTTCAGGCCCGACGAGGCAGCACTCCTACTGTCGCTTCAGGCCCGACGAGGCAGCACTCCTACTTCAGGCCCGACGAGGCAGCACTCCTACTGTCGCTTCAGGCCCGACGAGGCAGCACTCCTACTTCAGGCCCGACGAGGCAGCACTCCTACTGTCGCTTCAGGCCCGACGAGGCAGCACTCCTACTTCAGGCCCGACGAGGCAGCACTCCACTGTCGCTTCAGGCCCGACGAGGCACACTCCTACTTCAGGCCCGACAGGCAGCACTCTACTGTCGCTTCAGGCCCGACAGGCAGCACTCCTACTTCAGGCCCGACGAGGCAGCACTCCACTGTCGCTTCAGGCCCGACGAGGCAGCACTCCTACTTCAGGCCCGACGAGGCAGCACTCTACTGTCGCTTCAGGCCCGACGAGGCAGCACTCCTACTTCAGGCCCGACGAGGCAGCACTCCTACTGTCGCTTCAGGCCCGACGAGGCAGCACTCCTACTTCAGGCCCGACGAGGCAGCACTCCTACTGTCGCTTCAGGCCCGACGAGGCAGCACTCCTACTGTCGCTTCAGGCCCGACGAGGCAGCACTCCTACTGTCGCTTCAGGCCCGACAGGCAGCACTCCTACTTCAGGCCCGACGAGGCAGCACTCCTACTGTCGCTTCAGGCCCGACGAGGCAGCACTCCTACTGTCGCTTCAGGCCCGACGAGGCAGCACTCCTACTTCAGGCCCGACGAGGCAGCACTCCTACTTCAGGCCCGACGAGGCAGCACTCCTACTTCAGGCCCGACGAGGCAGCACTCCTACTTCAGACCCGACGAGGCAGCACTCCTACTTAGCCATATGCATCGCACCGTCGACAGTTGTAGACAAAAGTGCACTGGCGTTTGAAAGCCAACAGCATGAGCATCCGGCTCAGTGGCTTCACGAAAATATACGGTGCAATACCCTTTACGGCTCCACACAATGGGTGAAGGGGAGCAAACAAAATATCAACGCTGAAGCGTGGCAAATGCAAACAAAGGAAATCCAATACGATGTAACGAAAAACCTAATAACGGCACGAATATAGCGGTGGTGGAGTGGAGGTAAGGTGAAAGTTAAGCGCAACTAATCTTACAGACCATTTCATCATCATCGTCATCTTAGTGATATTGAATATTTGATCGTCATGTTTCGTCCAATTGCGTGCGCTTATTTATGTCTCGTGCCACAGACCTTACATTCCCTTGTCCATTTGTAATCGAAGCATCGACCCGGATGCGCCGATCCAAGCTGTGTCAACCCCTCTACCCTACGTACTTAATGACATAGGCGTAGGAACAGGGGACCAGGGGGCCATGGCCCACCCACTTTTCAAAGTGGGCGGGCCAACAATGGTAGCTGACCGTCCCACTTTTGAGACATTAAATTTCCTAAAAATCAGCATGTACACATTTCAATATGTGGAAAAAAACTGCCTGCAATCCATAACTAAGCAAAAGCTGCACATATCACATCGTAGCACTTCCACTCGGGACATTTCCCAATCCCGCGGCCCACCGGCGAAAGAGTGTGGGCGGCGCCATTAGCCGTGATCGTGCATAAACTGCGTCGAGAACCACCTAATAAACAAACAAACATTGTGGCGCTTCATTTATTTTTAAAGTCATGCACGCCTGGACATAATCTTACAACAACGCAACTAATTCAGGAGTTGATGTAATGCAACATATGTATGGATCTTCACACCTTATATTATGTTATGAAAAGACTATAAATCAGATAATGTACCAGGCAGTAACAAAATACATTCATACTAGAGTTTCACTGTCGTTCTTTGACTGTTAACATATTTAACATTTATTTCATTAATATTGCCTACAGTAGAAAATTATAAAGGCTGAAGGCAGTAACGTAACGCAATCAAGGTAAGACATACAATTCGCAAGTGCAAGCTCCTGGCCTTGATATTACATAGCCATGTATTATATATGGCCTTGGCCCTAACTGCCATACACTTCAACATTTACATGCATTTGTATTATTAACGCATACAATTTACTGCCACGATACATCCATTGCGTGGCTGTAGTATAGAATAGAACGTACACATTTCCGTATTTCAATGGATTTTCACAGTTGGGCACAGTACACAGATATCCAACCTTTAGAGCGAGACACCGGTCCATTGTGTGGTGCCTTGCATTCACTGAAATGTCCGTACACGCCCCGACGTTATCTGCTGACACACTAACCCAAGATACCTTTACTAGAAGGTAGATCGAAGTTTTCCTTCAAGCCCGCATGACGTCATCCGAAGGTTTTTCAATATGGTATCAATATGGTTGCAGAATACTTTTTTCAAATCATACGCAATGGTTACTTTTATTTTGCTTCCTCTACAAGCAAGTAAATTTATCTTCCGCTGACTGAGTTATTAATATTGTCCTGTTCTTTCCATTGAGCATTTGTTACGGCACATATTTTTATCATGCATTGGCAAGGTTGGATTTGTGCATTGTAATCTTGCATGTTGAGAGGAATATTTTGTAGTCATCCAGTACGGATAATATTTTTTAAAACCTTATGCATCGTAACTCAATCTGCACCCCCTCTCGGTGAATTTTGAGCACTTTTACTTGATCACAGCAGCTCATTGTCAAACTTAGGAGGTAACTTAGGAGATTCAACCTCCAGATGAGAAAACAAGAAACAATTTTCTGAAGAGGGTAGTGTTCTGGATTCCAAAAATCCACGAGCAGCGTATTTTTCCAAACATGTACATATCTACCTACATTGACATACAACAGTCATTGAAAACATAACTTTCTTTAGGCCAGCTAGACTAAGGGCACGGTGCATTATTCCTTGATTGCATGGATTATTGATGGATGGATGGATGGATTGATGGATAATTGCATGGATTATTGATGATACATGCATAATTGAATATTTCTGTACAATGCAATCATGCTATGAATGCCTTCCTGAAACTTTCCATGAGTTGCAGTCTGATTTCCTGTAGTATGAATTCAGCATCTAGATATTATGTTTGAATGTAACACATCTCTGTTTCAGGTGTCATGCCTTACTGTACAGTACCAGAGCATAGAGGTGGCACTGGGCAGGCAACTTTAATAAAGAAGAATTCTGGTTACACCATTCTTATCAGGATTCTGCCTTAGCAAAATCTCTTAGCATACAATAAAACACGTCTAAGTTCTTAAATGTTGGGGAACCAAGAGTATACTCCAAGCATTTCAAAGAAATTGACAAGAGAAGAAACCTGAAGAAAGATCTGCTCAACCCTGCCTCTTTGCAGCGAAGCAAATGTCTCCTACCATCAGCTATTCCTACCATAATATTCCCACCAGCCAAAACCCTGGGTAATCCTGAATTTTGTATTATTATTGATGTTTACATCATTTGCAAGATTACTTTGTTGTGTTTTTCCCTGCTTCATTTGCATGTTGACAATGTTTTTCCTCCACCAAATAAAAATATGGATAGGCATGGTTAGGCTATATCCTTTTATTTCAAGATTTTGATACTTTTCTCTGAGAAAAAGATTAGGCTAGCTAATTTTATGCTAGGTTACCTTGCAATTTCTAAAGCTGTAAATAATTAGTTATTGTATATGAACCAATTTAAAGCCCTCATTTTTGGTATTATTATGCTTTTCAACGAATTTGTGTGCTTGGTGGGAAAAATATGTTCTTTGTACACCAAAATAACAATCACAATAAGACCCTCATGTCAAGTATTTACCACTAAGTTGTAGCTACACTAAGTTTGGGTCAAAGGTATGAGAAATAGATGATTTGGGTCAGATCTGCTGACTGAAATGGCACATTCATGAGCTACATTTTTTACAGAATGGACAAAGAATGATATCAGGTGACAAATGTATCCATTAGATACATTTACAGTTGAACAAGTTTTTTCTGCTATATTTTGGGCTGGATCCAGCCCACTATATCTGTTCTATCATCAAAACTTAGTCTGGAATACAAGCATAATCATTTTTGTTGAAAAAATAGCATAATTCTTGTCATAGGAACACATGTTTAACTTTTTTGACAAAAAGTATCAAGCCTTTTGGAATGGCATTATATAGGCTTTGTTTAAGTGATTGGAGCACGATTGCTCGATGTCCTGACCTGTGTATTTTAAGTATATGTCTCAAACTTAGTATAAAGGAGAGGTTATCATGAGATAACAAGTGAGTGATGCCTATATTTAGGTTGATTCTTTCCATCAACAATTATAGGATTTGTGTAAAATGCCACCACACGCCACGGTCTTCACTGCGGAGTTGATGGCCATCAGCAAAACTCTTGCATACATCGAGGTTGACGACAATATTTTACATGTTATTTTGACTGATTCTCTGAGCAGTCTTGTGGCGTTGCGCAGTTTTAACCAGCAACATGTCATCGTACGAGACATTTTTTCGCACCTTACTTCTCTGCATCGCATGGGAAAACAGGTCATACTTTGCTGGATTCCATCACATGTCGAAATCCGTGGTAACGAGCTGGCCGACAGGGCTGCAAGGCGTGCAGCACAGGCGCCAAGGAATCGCGTTCTCCCACTTCTTGCCAGTGACTACTACCCAATTATCTCATCATTTATTATCAGACAGTGGCAGGGCAAATGGGACCAAGTGGAGTTCAACCAATTAAAGCAAATCAAACCATAGTTAGCTCCGTGGCCAACGTCCTTCAGCCAAACTAGAAGGGACGAGGTAGCCATCTATCGTCTCAGAATTGGTCACACTCTAGCAACACAAAGGTATTTATTGTGCGGGTACGACAGGCCGAAATGTGTCAGGTGTAATGCCGCACTGACTGTGCACCATGTGCTGGTGGCGTACCAAGCATACACAGAAGAACGTAGGCGCCACTTCGGATATGATGCGAATGCTCTGAGGTTGAAGGACTTATTGGGAGATTATTCCCGATTTATACACAATGGAGCAGTTTTGTGCTTCCTTGCGGAGATGGGATTTGACGTAATACATGCACCTGCCTAACTGATTATTTGTTTCCCCAGAACTTATATCAAGCGCCTTAATAGCTACCGATGTTTTATATTCGTTTGTGAGTATGACGCGTGCTTAGGCAACCTTGTTATGGGTGAAATATAACCCAATGGGGTTGACGCACCCTAAAACCCAAATATTCATAATTAAAATGGCAAACATGCATAAGAAGCCACTGGGCCATTTTTCATCACAATGTTGTTTTTCTGGTGATTTCTGATTTCTGATTTCTGATTGTTCCTTTGGAAAATGAAAACTTCCAAGGATATAAGCACTTTAAGTTCAAGTACTTCTATCTTAGAAATCAGTCCAAGAAAAGAATATCAAAAACATTGAAATAACTTTTAAAAAAGCAAGAAGAAAATTGACTACATATACCTGCTATCCCACCTCAACAACATATGGGAAGTGTGGGAAAAGGTTTTGGTTGTGGTGGTATATAATGAAAAATAACATACAATTATCAATAAATATTAATGCAACCTAACCTAACCTACTGATGTTCGACGGCCTAACACCTACCGATGTTGAATCACTTAAACGCACTAATATTGGATTACTTAAAACCTACGGATGTTGGATTGCCTAAATATTATTTTAAAATGTGATTTTCAAAACAAATTGCAGAGGACTGTTCATAATAGCCAATGCACGTGGAGGGCATGTATCGTGAAATAAATAAATATATATATAAATAGGAAGACGTCAGCCTTCCACAGCCGCCGGCTGCCAGCGACCATCGTGAAGACAACGGATCAGGCGTGCACGGTCAAGTTCGCGGACCGCCGATAGGTCATTCACATAATGACCAGATCAGGTCGCGAGTGATGCCGTTGCTGTATCCGTTCCCGAAGCCGTCCCGTCGGCTCCTGCGACGTCATTTGCCCGAGGAGTATCTCAGCTGAGGCCACCATCAGTGGTAGCCTTACCTGCTGGCGTGTGTGTTCCCTTGCCGCCCCAGTTCAGTACATAAGATATATATATATATATATATATATATATATATATATATATACAAATACACAAATATATATTACGTGGGCTATATGGGGCCTCCTGTCGGTGGCGGATCCAGGGAGGGAAGTTGGGGCATGTGCCCCCCCCCCCCCCCCCAGTGGCGCAACCAGGATTTCAGTTCGGGGGGGCAGGGTTGGAGAGCGGGCCCCCTCGCAAGCGGGCCCCCCTCATGTTTTTAAAAAGTCTGCGGAAAACATGCACTTACTTTTGAGCGGGCCCCTATGTCTGTAAAACTTCGCAGAAATAAAAGCACTTTTCCTTTACGTTCCCCTTCCTATTGGTTCAATGCGGGCCCTGGATCAAAGTGGGCCCGGTTCGAAGCGGGCCCTTGGTTCCAGAGAGCCCCTGGTTCAAGACAGGGCCTCAGGTTGAAGCGGGCCCCTGGTTCTAAGCGGGCTATTGGTTCAATGCGGGCCCCTGAATCAAAATGGGCCCCGGTTCGAGGCGGGCCCTGGTTAAAACGGGCCCCCAGATTTTCAGTTGGTTCAAAGGGCCCCTGATTCGAGCCACAGATCCGCTTCGCGGGCCCCTAGCCAGGGCTCTGAGTAGGGTGGCCCACTCCGAGCCAGGGGCCCGCTTCGCGGGCCCCTGGCTCGGAGCGGGCCCCCAAAAAATTTCGGGGGGGCCATGGCCCCTTGGCCCCCTGGTTGCGCTGCCGCCCCCCATAAAAGGTGGCGTCCCTTCGACTAGGAAAATGCGTCCCTCCGCGAAGGCTCGAGTGCACCCCAACACCCTCGAATTTGTCAGCCACAGGCGCCTCTCGGCAGGAAAGGCACCCCTCAAGCTACTTTCGCGGTGGTGCCACTCCAAACACGTGTCCCCTCCTCAAGATGACAATTCCTGGATCCGTCCCTGCCTCTTGTGGCAGCTATTGGTTTTCTGTAACGGCTATGGGACCTCTTATGACGACAGAGAGCCTCCTAGTGCGGTCTAGGGGCGGTCAGATCATTTCAGGCGGTCTTCTGTGGTTACGTTTCGGAAACTCTCCTGCCACTGAGGGCAAGAAGCTAAGGCGCACTTAGCTTCCCCCCCCTCCCTCTGTCTGTCCTTTCTTTCGCTCTTGAACGGGGGTGACAACTTGACCAGCTAAAACGGACGGTAGAGGGAGCCTACCAATATCGGGAAAATCCCTTTATTTTGGAGGCACTTGATGGTCAGCCTGCCGGAACCGGCACATTATTAGGCAGGAAGATTGTTACTGGGTCATTTAGGATACATTTTGCTGAAGCTGAAGAATAGGTCTTTCAATTGGTATACGTCACAGTGATCTATATTGCCATAAAACATGCAAGAGAGCGTAGAGAAAAACGGTAAAATTGCATGTAAACCAATGGTGAAGGGAAGCCTTCAAGCCCGCTACCAAACCAACTTCGTGGGGGCCCGCACTAACCCGTCAATCCACCACGCTCGCGCACTGTGATCTGTCAACACTGCTGTCCGTGGTTCGCCTTCAACCTGACCTTGATCAGTGCTACGCCACCATCTGCTGACCCGTCGACGTCTCGGTCTCGTCTGCTGGCGTTCCAGCGCCACACCCTCATCCACTACTTGTTAGCGCTCGTCATGACATGTTATCTTGCTCTTACGACGACGACGACCTGTGTCAAAGTTCACATGTAATGGAAGCCTTCCACTGGCCCTCCTCATTATTCACTGGCAATATTTCAATTTGTCTCCATTGGTGACGTCAACGCCACACCCTCGGCGAAAAGCCGAGGTAGCTCATTTGGTTAGAGCGCCGGCCTGCACTCGTCTCCCCGTCCTGGCAAGACAGGGTTCGAGTCGCTTCGCGCGCTCGAATTTAGCCCCCGGCTGGGAGGGTCAGTTGATAGCTGGCTCGATAAGGCCGGGGACGAGCTACCGGGCGGCCGTGTTGGTGCATTGACGGCACATTAAACCTTCGGTCAAAATTCTGCCGTTGAACTGGAATTTATGGATCGGGTGGTGGGGTCAGGGTTCACGCAACAAGCTCTGCTTAGCAATAGGACCCTGATTCATAAAGCCATCCCAGCAAGAACTCGGATTGAATTTATTATAGTAAAAAAAATCAGACGACCTATTCCACGAGAAAAGATGGTATCCGCACCAAACTGCCACTTCTTGCCACACTGCCGAACAGTTCAGACCGACATGGATCAGGCGGCTACAAGGTCAGGTCACCTTCGACAACGAGCGGTCACAACGTCAGGTTACCTTCAATACCGAGCGGTCAAAACGTTAGGTCACCCTCGGCACCGAGCGGTCGTAACGCCAGATCACCTTCGACCCCAAACGGAACAGCAGCTAGCATGAGCACGCTACTGCCGCCGACCTCGGCTCGTCCACACCCGTCGGGAGCTGGCCCAGCGGGGGCCACTCCGGCCACGTGGCGGTCGCGGCGGCCGGCCGCCCAGACCACGTGACCGCGCCGGCTTGCCGCAGCGATCATCGTCGTCGTGTTATTTTCCTGTGTGACGGCGCAGTCTCCGGCCGCCGCCGCCAGCTTCCGGCGAGCGATCGCCGGCCATCTGTGACTAGAGTCCGTCAGCCACGAGCAGCAGACGACCGTCGCCAGCAGCGGTGACCGGCGCGCTGGCTGACGTCTCCAGCCTTGAGCCATCACACCGGTGAGTGTGGGCCAGCTGAGCGACGGACACTGAACAGCCTCCCTGAGCGGGGCTGATGCGAACATTCTCAAGCACTGCCCACTCAAGGTGTCACCGTCGCGTGCCGCTCAAACACTGCATGGTTTGCGCCGCTGCTGTTGGCTGGTGAACACCCCTCCGAGCGGCACTTTTCTGGAAACGGCCGTACGGAGAATTAACTCAGGTCAGGCCATGCCACGTTTCAGTCGGGCAGTTCAGGGCCATTCGCATGTAGTCAATACGGTGAAGATTTCCTCGATAAAAGTCAGGCTGAGTGGGTGCTGATTCGCTTTACCGGTGGCCGATTGTTGAGTCGAGTGTCGACCATTGTGTTCGCCAGAGGTCAGCAAACCATGCAGACTGCCCCGTGCATAGGCCAATTACGGCGCGCGATAAAGGACGACCGGCGGCGGACGTGGACAATGCGCGGCGTGCGCTGGCGGGTGCTGTGACGGCACTGTAACGCCGGCGGGTGCTGTGACGGCGCTGTAACGCCGGCGGGTGCTGTGACGTCGCTGTAACGCCGGCGGGTGCTGTGACGGCACTGTAACGCTGGCGGGTGCTGTGACGGCGCTGTAACGCCGGCGGGTGCTGTGACGGCGCTGTAACGCTGGCGGGTGCTGTGACGGCGCTGTAACGCCGGCGGGTGCTGTGACGGCGCTGTAACGCCGGCGGGTGCTGTGACGGCGCTGTAACGCTGGCGGGTGCTGTGACGGCGCTGTAACGCCGGCGGGTGCTGTGACGACGCTGTAACGCTGGCGGGTGCTGTGACGACGCTGTAACGCTGGCGGGTGCTGTGACGGCGCTGTAACGCTGGTGGGTGCTGTGACGGCGCTGTTAACGCTGGCGGGTGCTGTGACGGCGCTGTAACGCTGGCGGGTGCTGTGACGGCGCTGTAACGCTGGCGGGTGCTGTGACGGCGCTGTAACGCTGGCGGGTGCTGTGACGGCGCTGTAACGCCGGCGGGTGCTGTGACGGCGCTGTAACGCCGGCGGGTGCTGTGACGGCGCTGTAACGCCGGCGGGTGCTGTGACGGCACTGTAACGCTGGCGGGTGCTGTGACGGCGCTGTAACGCTGGCGGGTGCTGTGACGGCGCTGTAACGCTGGCGGGTGCTGTGACGGCGCTGTAACGCCGGCGGGTGCTGTGACGGCGCTGTAACGCCGCCGGCCTTGTTTGATAAAAGCTCTATAATTATATTCATAGCTGCAGGTATCCTCTGAGGCAACGATAACAGGGGCGGCTCCAAATATGTATAAATAGGTAAACAACATAGAACGAGTAGTTCCAATTGAATGATAAATAGGCTCCAATGAGCTTTGCCTCTCAACCAATGGGTCCATGTATTGGGAGTAAACTATATGAGGCATACTATCTCATTTGGCGCCTCTTATTAAGCTAACGTAGGTTGCGGAAGAACGCATCACCACGTCCAGAGAACCACTACTGAAGCCTGTGAACCAGCATCATATCCTTCGTGCCACAACATCTTGGAAACAACCGTGAATCGGCACTGCCACCGCTACTTCGAGACAAATCCCCGGTGACGTCCGCTAGTCGGTCACTCCTAATCCATCAAACACAACTTTCTAAATTCCTCTGGATCATCGGGAAGTTCCCTTGATCCACCACTTCCATACCACGATCCCTGCTTTAACACAATTTCATGGTGACACCCCTGAATCAGCACCTTCACCACCCTTAAAAATTGCTCATCGCATACCTGAATGAGCACTTCAACCACTCAAGAAAATCTGATGACACGCATGAATCAGTACCCCATCCTTCCAGACACAAAATGCTTGAATCGGCGCATCCACAAGAGTGTCGAGACAGATCCCTGATGATGCCAATTGATTGTTCTTTAATTCGCATATCCATCAACTACCCCCCCTCCCGAGACAATCGCGGCGTTATCAGTGATTCAGCACCGCAGCCCTTTGCTAGCTGTACACGCTGCTGTACCTTGCTGCTAGCTGATGTAGCGGCTGGTAATGCAGTAGCTGGTTTTCTGCTAGCTGATGTACACGGCTGGTGCAAGCTGCAGTCAGCTGGTTTTCAGTCAGTTGGATTTGCTGACATCGAAAATCTTGATTAGTTGTATCATGAGACTCCGTTCATGAATTGTAATAATCCCGTTGGCAATTATACCATCCATACATAATGTAACCCCACTCACCCCAATATGATGATTTGTAGCCCAGATATTGAGAAGTTAGCTCGACATCCTCCTCTTCCCCCATATCCACCTACACATACAAATACACGAATTCACATACACACGAACATACACGAATTCGCAAATTAATCCTCGCAGTGCGGAATAATTGTCTACCTCTCGCAGTGCAGGAGGGTCAATTTAACAGCCCACCAACTTTTGCACTAAGCCGGATAGAGATATGCGATGAACGGCGTAGTGCAACTATATCCTGGAACTTTGAGTTGCTTCAAACTATTGTCATTTGTCTTTTTATTGGCCTTCCAGACCATATACGACTGTTGAAGATTGCAAGCTTCGAAACAAATGACATTGAGGAGAGGACAATGTGTGCAACCAAACCAATTCCATGTGTTTACGGCCCTCTTTGAAGTTTTGCGTGAAAAATGCAATAATTTTTACTTCATTAGCAAATTTTCCACATTTCTAGCCAAAAAAATCAACTAAAATGTCTACACCCCAATGACGTCAAAACTTTACTCGGTGTGCACAATTACCCTGACTGAGGCAGTTTTACTTTGCAATAATTCGTATTTTAGCCTCTAGGACGTCTAGAATACATGTATCTTTGGGACGTTTCAGGTCGTCATATGTCAGTGACATGATCGGATATTGACTTGAATCATGGCTTTCATAGGACGTAATTGCTCAATACAATATTCTGAATTTTCAAATAAAGGATATTTGGTCATTTGTCTATGCGTTCATGTTACACTTTTGACTATTTTGTATAGTTTGTTCATAAAAATGAAATGTGCATCTAAAAACCGCGTTGCATTGTGATCGTGATCTGACTTTGATCCGCCCTAGCTCCGCTACCTTGAGAGAATCGAACACAATGTTTGGACACAATATGCGTAAATTACGTCACGGAAGGTATTCCAAATTTCAAAGCCTGGGGTCAAAGGACTGAATGGTTCAGGTACTACCTCAGAATATAGCAGAAGGAAAGGGGAGTGCGAAATGACCCATCCACACTGCGAAGATTAACACGTAACAACAAGAAGGTTAGGGATTCCAATTTCCATCGAGCACAATCTCCTTTTGAAGTATATAGCTCAACATGGGACAATAACAACACCGTAACACTAATGGCAGCTTGCAAGCGGTTGCCGGTATTCATTTCGTACAAAATAAAAATCAGAATCGTTTAGGGTATATTCGAGTTGTTAAAACACCACCATATATCGTGTTGTGCTCAGCGTCCTTTCCAATACTTTTATCTATAACCTGAAACAAAATTGCCTTGCCGTCAGGAAAAAATGAGCGCATGCAAAGCAATTCGTCGTAAAATAATAGTCTCCATGACGTTCCAAACAATATAACTTACCAGGGTAGGCAAAGCAGTTTTGGGGATGCACAAGACTAAGGACGTTCAAGGGGTTTGACGCAGCTCATTTAATATGAAGAAGTTACAAATTCCTCTACCATGTAGCTTGCATTGCATGGACGGTGACATCGGGTGCTGGTAAGGAGGTCAGGGGGTGCGACCGTCGTGGAACCTGGGAGAATATGTTTTTGGCTCCTCTGTAACTTCAAGGAATCTTAAGCATAACATGACCCCACTGGACAGAAATCTAATTAGTATTGTCACCACGTCTATAGACCATATACCATATCCAGAGCATCCATAGCAAGGTCTCCAACACATGGCTAGAGAGAGGCCCATTGGATTTGGCAGGATGCCTCAAAACTCAAATGAGTCCATAACTGCAAGAGGTGGCGTCATGTTGCCCGGAGACCACAGCTCACGAGTTTTGGCAGAAGGTTCATAGAGAACCTCCAGAGAGAGAAAATAATGCAAGAATGCTTCCAGAAGTTGAGGACTGATTGAAGGACCGAGGAGCTCCCATGCACAACCGAATGCCGCCTCACCGCACCCCTGGAAGATGTTGCTGGCGCCGCTCCTGATACAATGCAAACATTGTTTTTTTTTACATGACTTGGTTATTGAATAGTCCGTGGTACAACCGACACCTGAAAATACAATTGCTTTGATTTTGCAGGGAATAGCTATGTTGATGTATTTCTTTGCTCGACTTAAAAATGTACCAAGTACGAACTTCAATGCGGGCTATCCACAACTTAGGACTTAATTGGACATAGCCCCTGGATATTATTTAACATGTAATGTTAAGTTGAGCGAATCCGCCTCCCTCAGTGACCTATTAGCAGTGGCAATTGGTGTATCAGACAAGCACCATACTATTTTAGGTTGATTGGCAGCCTCACATCATCTGTCCCAACCTTTTTAACCTAGAGCATCTGATCAGGTCAGGCCAATGAATGACCAAGTCATAATTCCCCGGCAAACCGAGATACAATTTGTGCGCAACTCTGTCTGACTGGGTACCTATACATACATACATACATATATACATAAATACATACATACATGCATACATGCATACATGCATACATACATGCATACATACATACATACATACATACATACATACATACATACATACATACATATATATATATATATATATATATATATATATATATATATATATATATATATATATATATATATACATATATATATTGTTAAAACACAGAACAATGGGAGCATAGCTTTATTAACAACGTTTCGGCTCACGTCTTTCTCAAGCTATGAACAATTTACAGGCATGGGGGTATTTAGCACTTGTCGTCTTTTTCTTCTTTTGTTTTCTTCTTTTTTTCAGTTCTCCTCTTCTTTTTTCCCTTTACTTTTCCCCCCTCTCTTCCTTCCCAATTCGAACACAGGTCATGAGACATCAATCATAAAGCACTTCGCATGTGTTGACACTGAATGAACGAAACGGTGAAAACAGTACATTGTAAACGACCGAATAAGTACGACAGTGATGTTTAACCTATCCTTTTTCAATATGTTCCACAATCAGTTCCGCTACAACACTTGCAATTTTGAAACTACCAGAAACACCATTGATATTCTCACGTGTGGCAATATACGCGGATTCCACTGTCTTCCGTCACCTCTTCCCAAGTCCACCACTAAGAACAGATGCTTCTTTCCAATTTGGGAGATGGTCTTCTTCATCAACATGCACCACCATAGCATTCAGGGGTGTCGATTTTTGAAAAACATTGGGGGGGCCGAAGTGCCAACGCACTAGACCCCCCCCCCCAAAAAAAACTCATCGGTAGCCCACTATATTTTCAGATCTCAGAAATTCTGATTTTTTATTCGACGATGTGTATGTTTATGTTTATTAAGCATCCTCACCAACGGGGAAAATCGTCCAATAACTGGTGAAGTCACATAATTAAAAGAGCAGTGTTCAGTACATGTCAACATAACAACTCTTGGTTGGTTATTGGTTCTACGACACGTCGACCGTTGTGTCATATAGCGTCGCCAATCTCTCACGCCGATTGGTCGCGGGCGAAGAGTGGCGACAGGTGAGACTCGAACTCACCAACATAGCAACTCTGAGTAATAGCATGCGACTGCAGTGCCATATAGTGGGCTCGGATCTATCGTCACCGTCACCGTCACCGTCACTGTTACCCTCCTCCTCACTCCACACACCAACAAACACACACCGGCTTAAATAAAAATACTTCAGCGATCAGATACAGGCTAAAACACACCGGCATTGATGAAGCATCAGAGCACAGCAGACCTGAACGGTGATGACGATGGGTGAAAGTATTTCCTTGGTGCCTAACGTTAGGGAGGGGAATTTTCCCTTTAGTACGCCAATGCGGCTGCTCAACGTGTTTGTTCCGCAGATTGCACGATCGAGAGTAGAAAGGCCCTTCGGATAATTTTCTTTCGGGACCCATTCTTAATTTTCCGGTGCTCTGGTCGATTCGATGGAGTCTCCTTGTGGTTTTTGTGGTGAAGTCTATTTTTATAAGCCCCCTGCAGGCTATTTTTGGAACCCGGTACGATTCTTCTGGCTCTCGGTGCGTTTTTTCCGGTGCCCAAACAGGTTTCTTTTCCGGCGTCCGACGACTTCTTATTTTGTGGATCTTTGACGCAATTTTTCCGTCCGCAAGGTGACATTCCGGGTATATATTGGTACTTAGGAAGCCAGCTGCAACTTGTGGGGCTCCGGCACGACGTTTTGGCCCCAGTGAGATTTTCAAGAGAAGCGGCGTGAATTTTTTTTTTGTCTAAGTGCGATTTTTGGGTCCCCGTCGTCACTTGTTGGGATCCCTTGCGGTGGCTACGACACGTTTGTGGGGGCCCAACAAGTTTTGTGGGCTTTTGGAGCTATTGTTGAGATCCCAGATTGATTTACCGTGTCCGGACTATTTTTCATTTACCCGGCTTCATTTGTTGGGTGATCTCAACGAGACTTTTAGAGCCCCGGTGGGACCTGTCAGGCCTCTGGCGTGATTTTCAGGGGCCCGGGTGATAATTCTTAGTACCCCAGTCTCGGCGTGATTTTCAGGAGGCCCCGGCACGACCGTTTGTGGGCCCCGTCGTGATTTTCTTGAATCCCGGCACGACTTGTTTGCGGCCCCAACGTGATTTTCAGGGGCCCAGGTGCAAACTTTTGAGGCCCCAGCGTCATTATCGGGGCCCCTGCGCTACGTTTTGGGGGCCCCCAAAGTGATTTTTCTGAGCCCCGGTGCGATTTTTGGTGGACCGAGTTAAATTTTTAGGGAGCATAACGCATTTTTTTCCTAAGCTCGGCGGATTCTTGGGGGCCCCACAACCTATCAGGAGGGGGAGGGGCGAGGCAACTGCCCACAATTCCCCCTCCCCATTCGGTATGTCACTGTGCCATGTAATGATGCAACATAAGAATCCAGGAATAGTTCATCTGTTTCATCACTCACATGTGATTTCAACTCCCCAGTTATCCAGACAGTTTGAGGAAAGTCAAACATCTGCTACATGGATCAGCAAGGATGGATTGTAAGGAAACATGGATACCATGGAATTCCGGTCACAGTAGTTATGCTGCAATACATACCTTCTTCAACAGACTGCTTTGGAGATGGATGAGTTCCTGAAGTTTGGTCAGGGTTGGAGTTGGAGGTGGATGGAGCAACACTGTGAAGGACATAACATATGGTTCAGGAGACTTGTTTCCATTAACAATACAGGGGATGAAGTAACATTTTCATTGACTTCTATGGTTTTCATTGGCTTCATTGACTTCTATGGTGTCCTGAGTAAGTAGGACAATCGAGATGGGTTTCTGTTATATGCATTGTAGAAGCAATGTTATAATGTAGCTTTTATACCCCAGTGAGAATGGTATGGATTCACTCATAAGTGAATTTGCAAACATACTGATATATCAGTTAACAACAATGCAGGGAGCTATGTGATCAACATGGTCTGTGCCCTAAAGCCCAAATAACTAAGTAACAATGCAGGGAATCTGCTGCATAACAGTTTGACCATAAATTAGCCATGATATATGGCATCATACTTCCCATGCTATTTAGAATAGTGAGCTATATTTTGTGTGCAAACATCAGGACATTATAAATGTTAATTATCGTTACACACATCAGTTCCTAACAAGTGTCAGCAATACATTTCCTTCATGTGTTTTAAACATGATTCAAGAAAGCACTGTCATCGATTTTAAACTTGCAAAAAGAGTGGGCCGCCTGGCATTTTGAGTGCTATTTGAGTGAATTTGCTGTCTTGTTAGTGAACTGACCACTTATTGAGATATAAGTACTTTAACTTTGCCTGCTTCCATCATGAAAATTTGTCATTGTCCAATACATCAGAAATTATCAAAATAACTTCTTGTCCACAAACCGGTGTATGCATTTCTATGAATTTATCATATTTATTAACACAAATGATGTAGATCTGATCTGCAAATTTATAACTCAGAAAATGTTATCAGCACAGGATTCCATTCCTGAAAATATGGTACTTTCAACATGTTATTGTTCTTTGTGAAGCAATAAGTGCAATGCTCTTATGCAGCATACAGATGGAGGTTCATCACGTGCACCAGGTAGCACAAAAAGAGATATTATTGCAGTCTAAGGTAACCACAAGACAGGTTTTACACCCATTTTACCTCCACGAATCATTCAAAGGAGCTAGGTTTTGCCTAGTTGCGTTAGGCTAGGCTTTTGTTGTAAGTTAGTAACTAAAAAAAGTCTTCGAAAACGGTTCAAGCTAGATTAGGTTATGTTAGACTTTTTAAGTTGAAAATGTTTGAGAACAAATTTTTTTTTTGGGGGGGGGGAAATTGGGCATAAAAACAATCATTTCTTGCATGGAAGTCTATGCTAGGTTAGGTTAGGTTATGTTACATGTTTTTTTTTTATCTGAACATTATTTTTCATCCTATATTACTCAAATCCAAGCCCCTTTTTCCATGTTATTTTTCCTCACAATTGAAAAATGTGCATCTGCAGAGGACATGAGCGGTTACATCATGTTCAGCACATTAACAAACACTGCATTTAAAAAAAATCAAAGAAGTCAGAGAGTACCATGAGCTGAAAAATTACCCAAAAAGCCAGGTATTATCACAGTTTAAGGTAACCACAAGACAAGTTTTACACACATTTTACCTCCATGAAGGGGGACGAGTGGTCTAGGGGTAAGATGCTCGTCTCACAATCGAAAGGTTGTGGGTTCGAGTCTCACCTGTCGCTACTCTTCGCCCGCGACCAATCGGCGTGAGAGATTGGCGACGCTACATGACTCAACGATCGACGTGTCGTAAGACCAATAACCAACCAACCTCCATGAAGCATACAAATGGGTTAGGTTTGTCAGGTTAGCGTAGGCTTTTGTTGTAAGTTATAAAAAGAATCATTTGTTGGTAAATAATTTTTGTTAACTATTTTTCTACCAAAAAAAATAAACGGTTAAGGCTAGCATAGGTTTGGTTTTTTAAGTTGAAAATATTTGAGAAAATGCCTCGAAAATTAAAATAAAAAATTATTAATTTCTTGTATGGGAAGTTGAACTATGTTAGGTAAGGTTATCATACATCTTGAACATTATTTGCATGCTATATTTCCTTACTCCACACCCTTTTTTTGGTGTTATTTTTACTCCCAATTGAAAGGCATGCATTTGCAGAAGAAAGGACATTAAATTTGTGCTTTTATGGTTTTATTAATATTTTTTTATTTAAATTTCCAATGCAATGTTTATGAATGTCACTAAGCTGATGGCACTACTCAGTTTCTGTGCAAATGCTTGTGGTTGTGAGCAGGTTGTGAGCAAAATAACATTAAAAATGGGCTTGGAGTTAGTAACATAGCAATTAAAAGAAATACATTACAAATTCAACGTAACCTAACGTAACCTAGCCTAACCTGACCTTGGAGAAAACAACTACAAAAACAAAATTGGGAAAATATATAGCAATTTATATTCTTGAAATTTTGCAAATGAAAAAACCTAACCCAACCTAATCTAACCAGAATTATTGTGCTTTAAGGTGGTAACTAGGCAAGTTACTACACATTTGCCTCCATAAAGCAAACAAATGGGCTATGTTTGGTGATGTTTGATTAATTTAAGTGTTTCAGTTCGACATTTTTTGCAAAAATTGTTCCAAAATTTGAAAGAAATACATCTTTTTTCTTTAAAAGCAGCTTATGTTAGATTAAGTTAAGTTGGGTTACATTTTTTAATTGTAAAAAAAAATACATTGCTTGAAATTTTTACAACTTGATGTTTTGGTTTTGTTTTTCTCCAAGGGGAGGTTAAGCTAGGTTAGGTTAGGTTATGTTGCATTTTTTAATTTAAAAAAAAATACTTTACTCTATGTCACCCAATTCAAAGCTTTTTGTTGGTGTTATTTTGCTCACAGCCTGAAATGTAGGCATTTGTATAGAAAATGAGTGGTCCCATCATCTGAATCGCATTCATAAACATTGCATTGAAATGATACATTCCACGAATTCATACAAACACCTTAAAACACAAATTTACCAAAATGAGCAGTAACATCATGTTCATCACATTCCTAAACATTGCATGGAAAAAAAATGAATCAGAAATTACCTTAAGCTGTAAATTTACCAAAAGGTGTGCCAACCCCTGGGCGGAAATGCAACACTAGGTGCCCCAAACCTGGGCAGAAAGGGCACTAAGAGAAGTGGAATGAAAATATTAATAAAAGTAAACTATAAACAGCTTTTCTTGAAGACAAACGTGGTAGTTATGTGATATTAACATGGAAACCCTGAGCACAAATCAGAAAAAAGCATGGACTGGACTTTTTCAAGCCTACCTGCCAACTTCTTCAACTACTGTTCCTTTGGGAATTAAATATCAGCAAGCTATTTATTCACCATTTAAAATCACACCAATCCGCAGATACATCAGAATGTGCGAAGTACAAAAACGAATCAGTACGACGTCACATGAGATTGGCCTCCGGATTAAACACTGCGCGCAATTGCACCACAAATGTCTTACCTCCATCACATTTGTCACTGTAACCTCAAATTTAGACTTAAGGCGCTGGAATTTCTGTAACTGGAATTTTTTCTTTGGATGTTCTGAGGAACGCCCATCACGATTTGTGACATTGAATACGCGCTAGTGTCTATCGATACAAATCGACACCCCTGCTTTGGATAAAAAATAGAAACAAATATTAAGCAATATATATTCTGAAAATTTTCTAAATTGAACAACCGAACCCAACTTACCCGAACCTAATGTCAGCTGCTTTTGAAGGAAAATTTCCGATTTTATTTTATTTTTTTAAATGATTGAACAATTTTTCCAAGGTAAACAACTAAACTAGCCTAACCTTGCCAAATCGGTATTATTGTGCTTTAAGGTGGTAACAAGACAAGTTTGTACACACATTTTCCTCCATATAGCAAGCAAATGGGTTAGGTTTGGTTAAGTTAGGTTAGTTTATATTTTTCAAGTTGGAAAACTTAAAAAAAAAATTCCAAAAAAGTTTCCCCAAAAAATTGCAAATTATTTGGTAACCTTGCGGTCTAAGGTGTTCTTTTCTTCCTTTAAAACAAAAAAATATGCAGAATACCATGTTTATGAAGGTGACTAAGATGATTGAACCCACTTATTTTCTGTGCTTACTTTTCAGGTTGTGAGCAAAATAATGCCAAAAGGGCTTTGAGTTCGGTAACATAGCATAAACATAAATGTTTTTTTTTAATGGAACAAAACCCTGACCTATCTTTTGAGGAACAAAAAATTAAACTAAATTAAAATGTCACTTAATTTATTTTCTGAAAATTCTCAACCTTAAAAAAGAAACCTAACCGAGCCTAACCTAACCTAAGCTGATTTTGAATAAAAAATAATATTTTTTGTGAACATGGTTGTACATTTTTTCGGAAACTTTTGGGTATTATTGTGCTTTAAGGTGGGAACAAGAAAAGTTGTATGGGCGCTGTATGACCAACGCAGTCAATGCGGCCGTAAACCCAAATAACCAACCAACCAACCCAGAAAGATGTAACTTGTACTTCCACAGTGGAGGGAATTCCAGCTATTTTGTTTGTTTTTGCACACAATTTTACATTTTTCAGCAAAAGGTGGAGAGTCAGTCCACTATCTAATCCAAATATGTTTTTATTCAGTACAAAATGTGCTGGTTAACATCAATGTTTCTACTTAGCATGGGGTTTTTCATTTTTTCCCTTTAGCTTTCTTATCAGCATAAAATAGCATAGGTTATTGGGGGGCCCAAATCAACATTGGGGGGGGGCAAGATCAACATTGGTGGGGCCATAGCCCCCACAAAAGGATACAAATCGACGCCCCTGCATACATGCATGATTTTGCACTGATCAAAATTTAATTTCATCTGCCATTTTTGGACCACTTCACAAGCTCTTCTAAGTCTTTCTGTAGCATGTACCTAGGTGCCTAGGTACCAGGTAAATATCAAGCTGATAGTCTGATGAGTGGGCTGTTGAGGTTAATTATAGTTTGTATATCCACACTCTCAATGATAACTGATTGTTGTTCACGGGACTGGATTGTATGCAAGTTTGACAATGACAATTGGTTTTTGTGCACACCATTTTGAATTTTGTAGCAAAAGGTGGAGAGTCAGTCCACTATCTAACCCAAATCTGTTTTTTTTTTGTATTACAAAATGTGCTGGTTAACATCAACTACATTTTCTATGTACCTAGCATGGTGTTTTCCTTCTTTTTTCCTTCAACTTTTTTATCAGCATAAAAATAGCATATGTTATTGGGGAGGCCCAAATCAACATGGGGGGCGGGAGCCAAGATCAACATTGGTGGGGCCCTGGCCCTCACAAAAGGATACAAATCGACGCCCCTGCCATCTAGACATTAGGGAGATGTCCCCATCCTAGCCCCGCCTTCAGCGCCTAAAATATCACACAAACTATAACGTAAAATTCCCTTTACGTAAACGTCCACATGCCTGCACCTTGATCGCAAACACCCGCTTTTATAGTCAGACATGTAACGTACTCGCCTCAAAGGTGGGGCAAATGACTTCTGTGGTCCGGTACGCCTAAAAAGTCACCCCCCCCACCCATGTGCAGTGAAATTGAAACTTGCCTGATGCTTCCAATTTCTGCAATATACGAATAAAAATCTGTGACGTCATCAAGATTTGAATGCGAACTTTGGTGTACCTTTTAAAATAATGGTATTTTTGCGGCGTTTAATAATGGTGTTTTTGCGGCGTACGAGACATTGGTCTTGTCAAGGCTATTTCTTGTATAGCATTGGTCTTGTATGACTGTAAGGTTTGCTTAAAAGTCATGTGAGCCACAGCTTTCTTTTTGATTATTTTAGGAAAACCAATTATAATGCAGTGGCCATGCAGCTTCTTGCTGACTTTTCTCTGTCATGGTATCATAAGCTGGCAGATTTGCCCACACATGGCTCTCGTTTTTCCCCATATCAATGTTTAATGCATGCATTGTCATTGGGCATGTAGGTAGGTATCTAGGTAAATATCAAGCTGATGGTGTGATAGGTGGGCTGCTGAAGATAATTATAGTTTGCATATCCACAATCTCAATGATTGTCAGTGTTGTTCACTGGACAATGCAAGTTTGACAATGACTGGAAATTAATAATGGATTGTTTCCTGTTTAAGCTCATATGCATGTGGTTTTGCCATTGGTGGCATGTACACACATCAGTATGACAATCCAATTGTTGTTTTGTGGCTTAACATTTTTAAAAAGACAACCTGGTTTAAAATGCATCATCATCGAATCTTAACATTGTATGCTGTAAGTTTTCCTTCCACAGTGGAGGGAAATCTAGCTATTTTGTTTTTTTTGCATGTAATTTTGAATTGTGTAGCAAAAGTTGGATACTCAGTCCACTATCTAGTCCAAATCTGTTCTTTTTCAGTACAAAATGTGCTGGTTAACATCAACTAAGATTTCTATGTACCTAACACAGTGTTTTTCTTCTTTTTTTTCCTTTAGCTTTTTATCAGCATAAAAATAGCATGGGTTATTGGGGGGGGCCCAAATCAACATTGGGGGGGCCAAGATCAGCATTGGGGGGGCCATGGCCCCCGCAAAAGGATACAAATCGACGCCCCTGATAGCATTAGAAAGTCTATGGTATCTGAGGTCTGAACGATGTTCCCTAATTCTAGCCCCTATCCCCCGTCCCGTTTCCCCATAGTAACTTTTTCCACATTCTCCCGCGCAAGGAATTTTGTAGACTATGCTTTTTTCGTTCACGTTGCGGACCCCTTTATTGACTATGTCTTTGATTTTAACCCCTGCTGAGAGACTGATGTTGATTTTGAAAGGCGTGAGCCGAAACGTTGTAAATAAAGCTATGCTCCCATTGTTCTGTGTTTTAACAATTTGTCATTCCATCTTAACTAGTACAAACATATATATATATATACATATATATATATATATATATATATATATATATATATATATATATATATATATATATATACACATATATATATATATATACATTGCTAAGTTTATAGGAACATTTGTGCCTAAATTAATTAATGAGATATCATACCAAAAAAAAATTCCCTCATTATATTCTCCCAACGTTTCGGCTACGCCTTCGTCAGGGTGATGCCCTCAAATCACAGTACCCATTGCTAAGATATCGATTTCTAACGTGAATGCATGCAAAATCCACTGCCAGTAACAGTTGCTTGACATAAAAATGAACACTAGAAACACTGGCGGATCTAGCCCACCGGTTTGGGGGGCCAACTTTCGGTTTTCGGCGTCAGCCCCCCCCCTCCCCTCCCCCAATGGCGTACTTAGGAATTGCATCAGAAGAGGGGTCGAAGGGATTTGGAGGGTGCCCATTCTCCCACTATTTTTGGTTAAAAGCATCGGATTTCTACCACTATTTGTCAAATGGACCAATGTTTTACAATAATAATTAATGACAGCATGTTTTCCTGTGTAGGGGCCCCAGCCTACCTCCACCGCTTCTAAGTTACCGGATTTTTGTTCTTGTTTACCAAAACGTTCACGTTCACGTTCAACGTCTTGTACCACGTCAACGTTCGTGCACGTGTACACACTGGCAGATCCGATTTTGTCAACTCTTGCTGTAAGCAGAACTTGAGCAGCATAGAACCCTCGATGTGTGTCAGAATGTACTATGCTACGATATCGGCTTCCAAATAATTATAAAAAATACCTTTAAAATTGGAGATTCTTTCATCCAGACGATATTTTTTAACATCGGCAAAGGTTACTGCATTTTCATTCAGTTTACTTCTGTTGGTTTTTGGGGGGCCAAAAGACACTATGCCCCCCCCCCATTTTAAGCGCTTCGGGGGGGGGGGGGCATGGCCGGAATGGCCCCTCCCTGGATCCGCTGGTGAATGTAGCCTGTCTCTTCATCTTAGCAACCCCAACACCAACATACGAAACATGCTGCTCAACTGGTCACTCGCACAAAATATCCTGTTCAAATTCCGCTTTCGAAATCTGGCTCACTGGGTCCGCTTGCCCGATTCTGGCTAAACACACTTCATGAACCTATCTGACGAAGGAATAATGAAACTGCTGATTTCGTCATCTCTCGCTGTAAGCAGAACTTCAACAGCATAGAACACTCGAGGTGTCAGAATCTACTATGCTACCATATTGGGCTTCCAAACAATCATAACAAAATACCTTTAAAATTGGAGATTATTTCACCCGTAAAGCTATTTTTTACCTCAGCAAAGGTTACTGCATTTTAATTTAGTTTACTTTCATTGGTTTGGGGGGGGCAAAGACACTATGGCCCCCTTTGAAGCGCTTGGGGGGGGGGGGGGGCATGGCCGGAATGGCCCCCCTGGATCCGCCAGTGACTAGAAACATGCTAAACAAAGGCGATCCGCATAAAATATTAACCAGCCAAAAAATTGTTCTTGTTAACATCCGAGTGTATGTTTGTGAGTACGTGTATGGGTGTGTGCGTATATCTGTGCGCACATGGGTGTGTGCGTATGTGTTTGAGCGTTTGTCCTTGTGGGTGTATGTGTGGTGTGGGCTGGAAACATCTGTGTGTGTCAGTCTGGATTTCAGTGGGAAGTCGTTCGTCGTCTGAGGCCCTCTGTGACGACCTAGGGCCTTTTTTCGGCAAGCCGGAGGCCCCTTTTCAAACGCTTGAGCCCTGTCCATCAGATCAGGGGCCCTTTCTTCGGTTTGGGCTCCGCCGACAGCCCAGGGCCCTTCATATTGGTTCGGAGCCCTCTCCGTCAGCCCGGGGGCCATTCCAACTACCCGGGGCCCCCTTCGGCGATCTAGAAGCCCTTCACGTTAGCCCAGCCAAGGGCCCTTAACAATCTTCCTGAGAGCACTCTCCGATCCACCAGGGGGAGGAGGCTGCTCCCTGCACCCTTCTGGTTACACAACCTATATATATATATATATATATTGCACTTGGACATATCTGCTCACAGTGGCGTCGCCACGAAATACTTCCAGGGGAGGGGGGCAATATTGAAAGGGAGCCTCCTGCTCCCCGAAGGGTGGCCTCCTATTGTTTTTTAGGCTCTTGGTATGGTTGAAGAATGGGAAACATGATGTCATATTGATGTCTTGTTTGTTCTTGGCATGGTGCATCATTTACGCAAGACGCAATAGCAATAATTTTTTTTTCGCTGAGAACTGAGCCATACCAGGGTATAAATAAGTAATTGTGGATAAATACCTAAGTGCCAAAACAAACCAATGTCTTAATACTTTCTCGACCAGAAGAATCTTCCCGTCGGCATCTATAGATTCCAGCGAACTGGCGGGGCTGTACTGAACGTATCTTAAAGATATCTCCCATTGATCAACCCGCTTCTATGTCCACCAAGTCTAACTGAATATAGTTAGATTCATCACTACTGTTAGTCATTTATATCAGCTTGATGTCATAAGCAAGCTTAAACGATCATTTCTCAGTCCTAGGACGACAGTTTGGCGGAGGTGACAACGAGAAGTGGATTGAATTGGCTTTTTGATCGCCATCTTAGTGATTTATTTATCTTTATAACATTTAGTGCTGGCTGCAAGGCACCTGACACACAAGCTAAAATAATAAATCCTCAGCGAACAAATTCACGGCAAAACAAGCATTGAACAACAGTGCATAAAGGACAATGCAACAATGCAACAATGGCAATGCATAAATAATGCAAAACCTTCAAATTGCACGCCGTCACGCCCATGGATTTCGCTGTGCTGTACCCTTTTGTAAATGACGTCGTTGAGAAGGTATTGAAGCTGGGAAGCTCTAATAATGCAAGCTGTAATCACAGAAGACAAGTTTGTAGGAAGAAAATGCATTAAAAAAATTATTCCTCCCATTTTGTATGGGGCATTGGTATTGTTTTGTATTGCTTGTGAGGGGGAATTTGCCCCTCAATGTTGGCTTTGCCCCATGGGCGTATGTTTCTGAAAATTCTTGGGAGACCAGTGACGTACCTATATTTGCGTCAAGGGGAAGGGGGAACGTATTTGGAGGGTCCACCTATCCCATTAAAAAGTCCTCGGATTTCGACCACTATTTTGTCAAAGGAGACCTTTTTAATAAAATACTTAGTGACCAACTGAATTATCCTATGGAGGAGCCTAATCTACTAATATCGTTTCTGATTCGCCGGATTTACAACCAAACTCCCCCCACCCTGTCCGAATGTCTTCTTTTGGTATCCCTTGATAAGTCACCTCACACTGCTGAAATTACACCTATATAAATCACTTTAAAATGTAACATTTCCCAATTTCAGACATTCCAGTTCATAGCGCCCGGTCGCCACGACGCCAACGTTCGTGCACTTGCACATCCATCTTGCGCATTCCGCGCATTCGCCACACTTCGTGCGATGCTACGGTTT